>VDFB02021907.1:0-12236 GCA_007258455.2 Sequoia sempervirens | reverse complement strand
TAGGGTTAGAGATAAGGTCAAGATTAGGGTTAGGGTTAGGGATAAAATTAGGATTAGGGTTAGGGTTAGAGATAGGGTTAGGATTAGGTTTAGGGTTTTTATTAGAGATAGAAATAAAATTAGGATTAGTGTTAGGGTTTGTGTTAGGATTAGGTTTAGGGTTAGTGATAGTGTAAGAATTAGAGTAAGGGTTATGGTTAAAGATATCTAATTAAGATTAGGTTACACTTAGGGTTATAAATAGAATTAGGATTAGTGTTGCAGTCAGTGTTAGGATTAGGGTTAGGGTTAGAGATAGAATTATAATTAGGATTGAGGTTTGTGTGAGGGGAGCAATGTTGTTCAAAGTTAGGGCTAGAGTTCAATTAGAGTTAGGGTTATGGCACAATTAGGGTTAGGGTTTAAATAGATTTAAGATGGTTTGATTGGGGTTATAGTTATGATGGATCCAACATTAAATTGATTAGGGTTAGGATTAGGATTGGGATTAGGGTTATGGTTAGAGATATAATTAGGATTAGGGTTGAATTAGATTCAGGATTAGGGATAGGGTTAGGGTTAGAGATAAGGTCAAGATTAGGGTTAGGGTTAGGGTTAGGGATAAAATTAGGATTAGGGTTAGGGTTTGAGTGAGGATTAGGGTTAGGGTTAGAGGCAGGGTTATGATTAGGGTTAAGATAAGAGATAGAATTAGGATTAGGGTTAGGGTTAGGGTTAGGGTTAGAGATAGGGTTAGGATTAGGGCTAGGATTTTTGTTAGGGATAGAAATAGAATTAGGATTAGTGTTAGGATTAGGTTTAGGGTTAAAGATAGTGTAAGAATTAGGGTTAGGGTTATGGTTAAAGATATCTAATTAGGATTAGGGTTACAATTAGGGTTAGAAATAAAATTAGGATTAGTGTACAGTTAGTGTTAGGATTAGGGTTAGGGTTAGGGTTAGAGATAGAATTAGGATTAGGTGACCCTTTTTATATATGCTAACCCAAACCTCAACCCTACCGCTCATCTTAAACATAATCCTAAACCTATCCCTATTCATAATGATAAAACTAATGCTAATCGCAATCATAACCCTAACCCTAACCACAATATATATAACCTATATATAAAATATGCCATAACCCTAAATCATAATGCTAATCATAATTCTAACCCTAACCATAAGCCTAAACCCTAACCCTAGCCATAATCATAAACCTAAATGCTAAACCCTAATCCTAAATGGTTAGCCCTAAATCTAATGCTAACCCTGACCATGATATAAAATTTAACCCTAATGCTAACCCTAACTGTGATATATATTGTAACCCTAATTATATTAATTTATTAAATGTATAACACTAAACCTTAACAAACCCTAATGCTAACTATAACCCTAATCATAAGTCTAAACCCTAACCCTCATAATAATCATAATCGTAAACCAAATCCTAACCTTGACCCTAACCCAAACCATTGCCTTGACCAAATATAAATCCTTACCCTACCCCTAATTACAATTCCAATCCAAACCTTAATATTAATTCCAACCCTACCCTTAACACTAACCAAAGCCTTATTCCTAACTAGAAACCTATTATAATTATAATCCAAACCCTAACCCTAACCATAATTCTACCCCTAACCTTAACATAGTTCTCACACTGACTATGACTATAAACCCAACCTTAACACTAAACTGTAACCCTAATCATAATTGTTGTCACCTAGAATTGCACCCTGTGCTGAGTTTGCAAGAAACTGAGCATTCTAGAGCAACGTGGGATCACTCCAAGGTTGTGGGTCACCTATGGTTGGAGTGAACCTCTGGAGAAGGTGGGCTTCCTTTGGTGTCACCTAAACTACCGATTCATTGAAAGGAAAGGGATAAGGAATACATAAATTGAAACTAGACTAAGGTGATGCACCGAAATGATAGGAACAATGAAACACTCAACTTACACTTGAACACCGGTGACAGCCATGGGACTGTACAACAAGATCCTATAGATCACACGTTCAAATAGGTTTGACATGCCCATGAGCTTCAAGAAGGAAAGGAAAATTTTCACAAACTAGAAGATCATGCGCAAAATTAAGTAAACACAGTTTGCAACCTACATGATACTACTTCTGCAAAGAAAGGCACGACATGAAACAAAAGCTATAAGGAAAGAGAAAATTTCACTAAGTAGCTCAATGAATCTCTTAAAATATGCACAATACTTCACAAGAATCATAAGGCGAAGAGATGGGCCATCAATGGTAACCAAGGCAAATTTTGTATATTATGTTCCAAGTTGAATTACAAAAGCCTGCTAGTCTGAGAGAGGACTGCAAAAGGGGCACAGACTTCAAAAGAGCATACATCTGAACTCCTTACAAAAAAGGAAAAAATGCCTTATATACAGACTGTATGTCGGCCCCTTAGGGCTTACAAAAATATCCTAATTCGGGATTGGATTTCCCTGATATTTTATTGAATTAATACTGAAGATCCTGCGTGTCTAGTTGAGCTACTTCGGCCGCACCATGAATGCTCTGATCCTGCAATAGATACACGTCACTCTTCATCCTATCGACACTCTTTGGACTGCCATGGTTTACCCTTAGATCTTTTTGATTGGCCGAGTGAAAACCACGTAGCCCTGCAGCTAGTCAAAGTACTTTGAATGGAAATGCATCTCGGCAAGATCTATGTTGAGGTATGAACCCTTGGCCAACTTCTTTTCTTTCAACCTGACTCATTCTGGTCGGAAAGAGGTTGCCTCGAGCTCATTATGTTATGCTGAAGACCTCCATATTTGGTGATATTCATGGTGGGCACCTTTTGTTTTGATGGGGACTCCTTGCAGTCGACAAGACCGTCTTTGTTCACCGAGACACTATGTTGAGCTCCATTTGTTTACCCCAAGTTCATTCCTCTCCACCGGGCTCGAGCTTCTTATGGCCTTCGGTGAGATATTGACCATCGGGAAAACATCATAGCGATAGTCGAGCACTTTATCTATGAAATTCATGTCAGGGAGACCTTCGTCGATGTTTCTGGAAACCATCCCGCCGGGCTTCACCTCTTCCGTCAACTCAACATCTCCCTATCGGCCAAAGGTTGTGTCGAAGGCACCTCAGCTCTGGCGAGCACATGGCTCGTTTCACTTCGGAAAGACCCCTTATGTCACCGAGACATCTCGTAGAAATCTCCCTCCTCCTGGCGAATTCCCTTTCGTTATGAAGGCTTCGCTATTCGGCAAGACTCCCACCGGTTAGGAATAAGTCTTCCCGAGCTCCTTGTGCTACAATCGCTCTCCAGCCAAGACTTTATTTGAATCATCTTGTTCTTTGAAGGCCTCGCTTCTTCTCGGAGCTCAGTTTTGTTCACAAGACATCCCATTTCTGGGACGCCCACGAGGTTCCTTGAAGTTACCAAGGGCTCTTGATGCCCATCGGTGACTCCCCGCCGAAGATGATCAGCATCAGGTCTCCTCTTCCTTCGAAGACCTATAGGTTTTGGCTGCACCTGCCAGCTCTGTTACCTTTTGTTTAAATATTTTCCATTCAGACTCTACTGCACGCTTGGATAGATTAATTTTCGCTGACTTCTCTCAAATGTCAGAGTTCTCAAGGTTATTGTTGCCGGTATTCAGGCTAATTTATGGCGATTGAATGGCCTATCGGCCAAAAAAAAACTACGCGGTAAGAGGTCATACTGAACCTTCTTCGTTATAGCGATAGCTCTACTGGCTCGTTCGGCATGATTGAAACTAGGTCTTAGCGACCTGCTCAAGATGGAAAGAATCAAGCAGTCAGTCGGCCAGACAATAGGAGAGTCCTGCCGACCTTTCCCTTAGATGATTTTTCATGCCGAATACTCCCAGGGTAGCTTCTCCCACCAAGCTCCTCGTGACTTAGCAACAGATGCGGAGTCCATGTCCCTGTGTGAACGTCTCCATTTGGCCTCTGAAGATCTAACACATGATTATCCTACTTGATTGAGCCTGAGGGTGAAAATTAGGCAACAATAATAATAAATCTAAACCAAACCCTAACCCTAATGCTAACTTTAACCATGATATAAACCCTAATCCTAAATACTAACTCTAATCATAACCCTAAATATATTAATTTATTCAATGTGCTATGCACACCGCGGCTACTACTAGCATATATATATTATTATTAATAATATATATAAAATTGTCAAGAGATGTCCTTCTCAAGGCATCTATTTCACTTTTACGTGAGTAATTGATTAAAAAATAGATGCCTCAAGAAGGATATCTCTTGACGTTTTTATATATATTATTAATAATAATATATATATGCTAGTAATAAAATAGATAGAAATACATATTAAAAAAAAAAGTGAGTGGTAAAAAGACACACCCCGAAAACATATTTTTAAAACAGCTTAAATTTCTAACTCCCCACACCAACACATTTAAAAAAAAACCTACAATTACTATAAAACTTCTTTAATTTTGTTTCCCTTTCTTTTAAGTCAGTGATCTAAAATTGATGTCGAAATGAAAGGAAAATCCCCCGAGTTGAATGATTTTATTGAATGAAGAATGTTTGGTGGCCTAGCCTAGGTCATTTTGCTAATGTGGCTTCACGATATTTTACGATGGTTATTGTGATTGTCACCTTGGATTTTTCTCACACAATAAAATAGAAATGGAGTGTGCTCTTTACCCATATGAAAGATTCATGAAATAAATTAGATTTGATTGGGTCAGTTAAGAAAGTCGGCTTGAAAACATTATTAAAAATAATGAAGATGACGGGGTAAATTAGATATGATTTTGTGGGTTGAGAAAGTCGTTTCAAAACATTATTAAAAATAATAATAATACTAATGAAGATGACGATAGAGTGGGACAATTGTTGTTACGTTATTCCATCCAATGAATCAAAATTATGAAATCTATACAAGATTATAAAGAAGAATTCATGGGGTAACATTGGCATAAACGCTTCATTTAAAATGTATAGGAACAGGCTAAATTCTACAAACATCATTATCCAATGCATTGATTTCACTATTTTTAAATATTTTTGACAGGAAAGTCAATGATTAGATCTCTCTCTGAAAATTTACTAAATTTATCCTACTTGTATATTTGAGATTCGACATTATTTTTAAATATATTTGACGGCACTAAATTTCAAATTTTGTTAAAGAACCGTTATACGAGACAGTTAACATGCATTCCAAGCTCTTGGGAAACTTTGTGGAAGAATCTACACCTAATATATTTCTACTGAATATAACTTCTTTAGGGCGAGGCACAAAAGACTTTGGTAATCTACGTATGGGTATGTGCAAGATCATGATGGGTATGTGGCTAACGACTTTTTTTTACCCAAATTTGATGAAACGAAAAGGAATTTTAAATGAGGATTCTAAGCTTCAACCAATATAAATTATTCCTTTACTTCTGGAATTAATTATTTAATTTTATTTTGTTATTCAAATTATTTTAATTAAAGTCTCGATTGATAGGTCAATGAAAAACATCTAAGTAGCTTTCAATGTATCACATCTTTTGAATCCAAACATGTTCTACATTCGTGTTTCCATATATATTTATAGTGATTAAAAGAAAATAAATTATAGTTTTTGAACAAGTAGAATGGGAGACACAGTTTTGAGTTTTTGTAAGTTGTAATAAAAATCTATATTTAACTATCATTTGGGGTTTGCAAAAAGGCATCACATCGACATGAGTCTTCTTACTATATCTAAAATATTATAAAATATTATCATGATAGGTATTGCATAAACACCTTACTCTTATTTTTCCCAAATTCTAAGTACTAACATTGAAATTTCAAATTTTCACCAAATAGATTTATTTATTTTTTAAAACTCTAGAAGTGAAACTACATTCAATTTGCTACAGATTCTATTCTTACATATTTTTGAAATAATATAGATAACTTATTCAAATTTTTATGTCAAGTTTCCTAACTCTGATTTTTCTGAATTTTTTGCCACCTAAGGGCCTATTTTTTCCATGATGATCCTGCGCATACCCGTATTCAAAACTGAATAAGTCTTTCACATGGTTTCATGCATAGAAACGTTCAATGCATTTACATACTTGTCACCAGCCCTAATCTCCCATTCCCGCAGAGACAGATAAGAAGTTATTCCTCTGCATCATCAAGATTAATTTGTTCGCCCTAATCCAGAGTGTGCCTCCATTTGTTTCCTTTCTATCTATGAATTGAATGAATTCCATGGCATCCACATCTACCGAGCTTGTAAACACTTTTGAAGGAGTTTCCATGCCATATCCACTTGCATCATCCTCTAAATAGCCCTGGGCTGTCTTCATTAACCATTGTGGAAGTGACGTCAAATACACCTTGGCTGCCGATATCTATCATAAACTTCATCGCACTGGACTACAAGTATTCCTCGATGTGGAAGCCCTTGAAGCTAGTGATATAATCCCCACAAAAATATAGGAGGCCATGCATAGCATTTCTGTTCACATTGTGATATTTCCCCCCACCTATGCATGATCTCAATGGTGTTTGGAAGAGCTATTATTTATGGTCAAAACTGGTATCAAAATCATTTTGGTTTTCTATTGTGTCAACCCTTCTGATCTACATTGGGTGTCTAAAGGAAAAGGAATTTATGCTTCTGAATTTTCTCAACACGAAGAGAAAGGTTATTACCCCTCAGAAAAGCTCAAAGAATGGAAAATGGCATTTGAGACATTTTCTCTTCATTCTGGTTGTGTGGTTAGGAATAATTTGTGAGTATCATTACCTCTTTTTGGTTCCTATTTCATGCATGTAGACTGTTTCCTTATTTTCGATAGACTTATCCCTGCTTGAGTTGTTATTACTATAATTTTTTGTCATTACATTGATGTGAGCATTTCTTAGTGACGAGGGGGAGGTGTTAAAGGAAATTTAAAATATAGTACTCAAGATGACGAGGAAACTACCATATGATGTTGCCAAACATCCCATGGGACTGGATTGTAGGGTACAAGAATTGGAAAGATATATTGTTGTGTCTGCCTAGAGTGAGTTGTGGGTAAAGGGGTAGAGGAGTAGAAATAAAACAAAGCAGCAAACGAAGAGCATACAATAGTAAAAGAAAACTAATTCAACTAGAATTGAAAGCTACTCAGAAAACACAGAATTAACACAATAGAAAATAGATAGCAATTATATTTATATATATTCATTGATCTAAAGAATACAGTAGCTACGATGCCCTGTTCTTCTTTACACCATATTCTCAGATGTAGAGCTACGTTGCTATCTTTTCTGCTTCTTGCATTATAAAAAAATGACAACAAAAAGGTATTAAAACCAAAAGCTATGGTGGACAACAAAGGAGTAATAATATATTACTCTTTTTACTACCCACAAAGTGTGTGAGAGTAAATAGGGAGTTAATGCAACATTATTCCAAATCTCTCGAAATCTTCTCCAAAAAGCATTCCTATTAAATTTCCTTAAATGCTGGTACGAAGCCTTAGCTGGAGGGAATTTGCATAATTAATTAGTTGAGATTACATATCTCTAACACTCCCCCTTAATCTCAACTAGTTGACAATCTACACAAAAAACTTCTAGAGCATCTTCCTTCAAGTTCTGAATCATCTGACTTCAAGTTTCAGAGCATCTTCCTTCTATTCCTAAATTATGTTCAAAAGTTTTGGAGCATCTTCCTTATGTTCTTGAATTATGTTCAAAAGTTCCAGAGCATCTTCCTTCAAGTTTTGGAGCATCTGCACTAGCATAGAAATTTCTTGAGCATTCATCTTCAGTACAAACACCCAAACAACTTCTCAAGTATTCAAATGCATCTCTTTCCAATGGTTTAGTGAAAATATCAACAAATTGATCTTCTGATCTATAGAACTCCAAACATATTTCTTTGTTATTCACTAACTCTCTTATAAAATGGTATCTAGTGTCTATGTGCTTGCTTCTTTTATGGAAAATATGTTTTTTAGACAATGCAATGGCTGAGTTATTATCACAATAAATCTTAGTTGCTTCATCTTTTTTATGCATCAACTCAGCTAACATTCTTCTCATTCATACGGCTTGACATGATGCTGAACATTGTAGTTGCAACATACTCTGCTTCTGCGAAAGAAAGTGTGACAATGGGTTGTTTCTTTGAAGCCCATGATACAACCCCTGATCCAAAAATAAAGGCATAACCAGAAGTACTTTTTCTATCATCTATGCTACTAGCACAATCGTTGTCTATGTATCCAATGAGCTTGAAATCATCTACAACTGAATATAAAATTCCATAGTTCTTTGTTCCACGTATGTACCTCAAAATCCTTTTTCCAACTTGTCAATGAGAGTCTTTTGGAGACTCCATGAACCTTGAGATAAGACTCACACCATACATGATGTTAGGTCTTGTGGTATTCAAGTACATGAGACTACCAACCATCCTTTTAAATAATTTAGGATCAACTAATGAACCATTGATCATTTTTCTTGCTCAACTTCAGTCCTGTCACAACTGGAGTAGGGGCTGGTTTGCAATTTAGCATATTAAATATTTTCAACACATCACTTGCATATTTTGATTGAGAAATTAAAATACCATCTGTTGATTGCTTGACTTCTATTCCCAAAAAATATTTCATAAGACCCAGATCGATCATCTTAAACTCTTTCATCATAGCTACCTTAAAGAGATTTATAGAAAGGTCTCCTATAAAAATCAAATCATCTACATAAAGAAAAACTATTAGCATTTTACCTTCTTAATCCATCTTGATATATAAATTAGGCTCACTGTTGCACCTATTGAAACCATTCTTAATTAAATAAGAATCAATTCGACTGTACCATGCTCTAGGAGCTTGTTTGAGTCCATAGAGCACCTTTTTCAGCGTATATACTTTTCCTTCATGACCTACAATTTCATATCCTTCTAGTTGTTCAACACAAACTTCCTCTTCAATGAAACCATTTAAAAAAGCATATTTTACATCCATTTGAAAAGCAGGCCACTTGGGGTTGGGGCCCAGCTCGCTTACAACCTTTCTTGTTGTAGGAGGCTGGTCATGAGGTCTAGTCTCCCCCACTCTCAGAGGTACCGTGAGGGCATGTCAGCGTTTTCGCCACACCGGGTTGTGTTAAGCAAAATTTTATTTCAGGGCGACTACAGCTTTATAGGGGTCATGCTACCCGACCTCAGAGTCTAAAAAAAATCATTTATATTTAAGTATTATAGTATTTTGTTAGTATTGGCATGGTGTGATGGTTTATAGGTGGCATTGTTGTTCTTGCCACCAAGGTTCAAACCCCGTTGGTGTGGTATTGTTGAATGGTTGTATTCTAGTTCATAGCTCCGATCAAAAACATTTACCCCTCGAATAAAAAAATAAAAATAGGCCACTTCTTTTGGGTTGCAATGGCCAAAACACTTCTTACCATATCCAAGCAAGCTACAGGTGCAAATGTTTCATTGTAGTCAATACCAGGTTGCTAAGTGAAACCTCTAGCAACCAACCTTTCCTGATGCTTCAACACATTTCCATCCATGCCATACTTAGTTTTATAAATCCACTTTACACTTATTACGTCCTTTCCTTGCGGGTGATCCACAAACTCCCAAGTATTTTTCTTCTCAATAGCTTCAATCTCTTCATCCATAGCTTCATCCCATGCTTCATCCTTAATTTCTTCATCAAAGAACATTGGATCAACAACTTCTAAAAATAAAGAAAAATTGAAAAAGAATTTGATGTATCAACACTAAAATTAGCTTCATATATATCTTTCAAACTCCTTGTTTTTCACTGCAATAAGCTTGCCAATGTAGGATCTGATGAACTGCTTCTATCAGCTGAGTTTGATGGACTTTCTGATGGTGTTATGGTTGGCATTCTTTGTGGAGTTTTTTGTGTGGAAGAAAAATTATAATTTCTTGAAAGTATTGCTATAGAATGAGGTGTAGCTTGTGCTACAACTTGTGTTGCATGTCCGGGAGTGGAAGGAGGTATTGCTTGAGGAATACCTTGTTGTTCTATCACTTCATCAGTCATATCATCATGTGGATCAACTGCTGCTACACTTATTATTATTTTTACATTTCCATCCCATTCTTCGTTCTCTACAAATTGTACATCTCTTTGATTATAACTTTTCTTGTAATTGGATTAAACAACTTGTAAGCTTTTGTATCTTCTGAATATCCAACAAAAATACATTTCTCACCTCTGTTATCCAATTTTATTTTCAGTTCTTCAGGAATATAAGCATATGCAATGTATCCAAAGACTTTGAAGTGTGCAACATTGTGCTTTCTACCACTCCAAGCCTCTTGAGGAATCACATTTCTTACACTTGTAGTTGGAAATCTATTTAAAATATAAATAACAGTTGCTACTGCTTCAGCCCAATATTTGTTTGGTAAATGCTTTGACTTCAACATACTCCTTGCCATATCCATGATAATTCGATTTCTTCTTTCAGCCACACCATTTTGTTGAGGTGTGTAACGGGCTGTAAATTGTTTGTGAATACCATGTTGGCTGCAAAAATTCAAAAAATCATTAGAACTATATTCACCGCCTCTATCAGTTCTTAATATTTTGATGTAATAACCACTTTGCTTCTCTACAAGAGCCTTGAACTACTAAAAGACTCCAAATGCATCAGATTTATGCCTCAAAAAGTAGACCCATGTCTTTCTTGTATAATCATCAATAAAAGTCAGAAAATATGTGCAACCTCCAATGGAAGGAGTTTGCATTGGTCCACATATATCGGAGTGAACAATCTCAAGTGGTTTATATGCTCTTTCTGATTTTCCAACAGGGAAGGTCTCTCTATGTTGTTTACCCAAGATGCACGATTCACATACTCTTTCCGGTTTTTTAATCAATGGCAGCCCCTTAACCATATTCTTTCTATGCAACAAATTTAGACCTCCAAAGTTTAAATGACCAAATCTCAAATGCCACAACCAAGATTCATTCTTTACCACTGACTGAAAAGTTGTTTGAATAGTTACATTACTATTTTGTTCCTCTTTAGTTCCAATTTTTTCCTTTCCAGAGCAACCTTGCTCTATTCCGAAGCAGCCTTGTTTTTTTTCAGAGCAACTTTGCAATTTTGTTTTTTTTCGGAGCAACTCTAAGAGGCGTCTTGAGAATCTTCAACCTTAAATGTTGTTCCAGCTTGTGTATTTTCTGCCATATGATAAGCTTCAGCTGCATTTCTTTTGATGTCAAGTTTCAGCCTCAATGGAAATATTCATTTTTTTGTCATTTGTACCTTTGCTATTAGCTGAGTACTAGGATATTTATCAAGAATAACACATGCATTATTTTTCATGTCAATTCTATATCCTTTTTGCACTAATTGACCAATGCTCATCAGATTATGTTTTAGACCAGCAACATAAAAAACATCATGAATGACTTTTTGCTCCCCCTTTTTGGTTAGAATATTCACAGTCCCTTTTCCCATAACATTCACTTGATTATTGTTCCCAAGAGTGACATTTAAGGTGACTGATTTATCCAAGCTTGAAAATAGCTCTAGATTTCTAGACATATGATTGCTACAGCCAGAATCTAAATACCAAATATCATTTGGACTTTCTTGAACCATATTGCATTCAACTGGTGATTTTGTAGAAATTGCTTCAGCAATTTTGCACATGCAATAAACATAGAATTTTTTGTAGAATTTTATGGGGGATTTTGATTTTGTCTTCCTTGATCATGTTGTTTCTTCCAGCACTCAAAAGAGTAGTGACCATACTTCTTGTAGTAATGACATTGAACATGTGACTTATCTTTCCTTTGACCACTTGGATGACTTTGAGAGTTTTCATTGTTATGTCCTCTTCCACCTTGGTTTGCAGGACTGTTGCTACATCCTCTAAATGAATTTCTTCCTCTACCCCTAGGTGTGAACCTACCTCTACCTCTTCCATGGCTTATTGAAGCCTAAGATGAGAAAGCATTCTCAATAGAGGTGTGTGATTTGTTTAGCCTATATTCATGATTTATCAAAGATGCATGCAATTCATCCATTGTCAGCTAGGTTAAATCCTTAGTTTCCTCTATGGAAACAACTAAAGGATCAAACTTAGTAGGCAAAACCCTTAACATTTTCTCAACTATCCTTGTCTCTTCTAATGTTTCTCCATGAGATTTTATCTGATTTACTAGCCCAACAACACGAGTAAAAAATAACTCCACAGACTCTGAATCTTTCATACTTATATTTTCAAATT
>VDFB02021906.1:0-68826 GCA_007258455.2 Sequoia sempervirens | reverse complement strand
ATTTTTCCAAGCATCCATAGCTTGTTTGAAAGCACCTATTTTAGGCTTTTAGCCATAGCAGCAAGGTAGTGAACTGTTTGATAAAATGCTTTGGTAGACATGTATGAAAAATGTGGTAGCATAGACAATTGTCACCATATGATATTTATGCAGTTGTAGTATGTTTTGTGCAATGTAATCAGTGATATGAATATAACCAACAAAAATCTATTTTCTATAATTCATGGATTGAACTCTGTATTTTATTTGCTCTCAATGTCTGTATGCTATGGAAATGCCATTAATTGTTTTTAAAAAAGTAGTATGCTATGTGTGATACTATCAACAATGTAATTATATATTGATTACTCTTTCTTTTTACATAATCTAGCGTATTTCAAACTTTTCATAGGCTTCCTGACACATCGAAAGAAAAAAAGGCAAGACTAGAAAAACATGGGCAACACAAACTTGGCTCTAGTGGTTATATGAAATTAGCCACACGGTGTAAGAGATATCAATAAATGAAATATTGCATCCAAATTATAATAAATTAGAAAACAATTTTGGTTTTATCCGCACCATAGAAGCAAAATTCTTGATCTTCTGCAAAAATTTAGGGCTCTGAATTCAACAGAGTTCCCACAGAAGAGGACCTGAAGATTGCCTTCCAGCAAGGCTATGGAGCCGTGGCTGAACGCCTAAGAGTCTTGACTGGGCAAACACAATCTTCCATTACATCCGACACGCAGGTAAATAAACTCAATAAAGTTTATTAAAAATTGAATACTTGTGCAATCTATTCAATATTAATTTCCACCATAAAGTAATTACATGCCTATTTGTTTTAAACATTCAAGCAATGATAATACTGTACATGACATTGGAATGCAACCTGGTGAGGGTGAAGCACAACATGCAGATGAAGGTCATGGTGTGCATCTCGGTACTTTAGAGCATGTAGAGCGTGATCAACATGTTGAGCATGATCCCGAGACTAAGATAAGATCAAAGAATATGATGTGGCCCCATCGAATTAAAGAAGGGACCACTCTAAAGTTCTTTTAAACATATTTAATGCATGAGAATTGGTGTATTAATTAGTATAACCTTTCATGTTTCTTTAGAGCATCTTAGGCGTGATCAACGTGTTAGGCATGGTCAGGCTAGAGAAGATCGGGAACATCATGTGGCCCCATCAGGTAAGAGGACCACCCTCATGTTCTCTTAAACATATTTAATTTCAATTGGTGTATTAATTAATGTAACCTTTCGTGTTTCAACTGTAAATCGGGATTTAGAGGGTGTTCAACATGTTGAGCATGAGTCTATAAAAAAAGTTTAGGAACATGATGTGGACCCATCAGGTAAAGAGAACCACTCTAATGTTCTTTTAATTAATTAAATACTTGTAACAATAATAATAAAACATATCAGTTTAACATTTCTTTCTTATTGCAGCAGACCCCCCCTTGCAGCGGCATCCACGTCATGAGCAAATGACTAGGCATACATTAAGATCACGAGCAAAGGGTAGAACAACTAAAAGGGGGACAGATATTGATTTAGAAAATGATACTCCACTTCAACATTATGTAGCTTTAAAAAAGAAACAAAAAAAAAGTGATTGTAATCATATCATGACAACCATATTTTTGATAATATGTAAAAGCTGAAAGAATGAATATTATATGTTAATGAATGAATGTGAATATGTTAATTAATGAATGTTATATGTTAATGAATGAATGTTATATGTTATTAATGGATGAATGAATGAATGTTATATGTTATTAATGGATGAATGAATGATTAATGTTATATGATTGGGTATGGGGAATTGAGAGTGATGTGAGGGGGTGGAGAGGCCAAATGAGCTTCCATCATCACGTGGTTGACCCTGTTAAGTAGAGAATATTAAACTATTCTCAAAACAAAGAGAAGCTCAATAAGGTAATGTACTTTTCAATATAAGAAATGCATCATTTGAAGCAGCAAACCAATATGCAGTCTGTATGTATGATCAGTCGTCAGTCTCCGTAATGGTACATTTCCTGGAATTTTTTTTTTTTAAAATTTGATGCTTCGTCACAATTTCGATGAAACACACTGACAAATCAACAAAAAGGTTCGACAAAGTTGCTATAGCTGTGATGAAGGTTTCTTCGTAACTCCTTGCCCATTTCGTCACAATTTTGATGAACTTTTGGTGTTCTTTGGACGCTACTCCTTGCTCTTTCCGTCGCACTTTCGATGAACTCTTGATGTTGTTTCGATGCTAATAATTGCCTATTTCATCGCACGTTCGATGAAATTTTGGTCTTGTTTCAATGCTACTCCTTTCCCATTTTGTCGCAATTTTGACAAATTTTGGTGTTGTTTCCACGCTACTACTTGCCCATTTCATCGCCCTTTCAACGAACTTTTGGTGTTCTTCCGACGAACTTTCGACCCATTTCACGATGTTGACGACCAACAATTCTTTGCCGTTATTTTGACATTTAATTCGTCGTCGGCCTTTCGACGAAAAAACAGCGACAAAAATATTTTCTCCATTTTGTCACTTTTCTGACAAAGATTTGTTGAATGACCGATGAATGGATGTCGAAAAATTGTGTCAAATTCAGTAGTGCCACTAATGGGGAATGAGTCTAGTTTGACTTTTCTGGAAATTCAAATTATGAATATGTTGTTCTTTGTTTGCTCAATTTGTTCCTCCAGGTGTCTAGATCTGAAACTGTGATTTTCAGGACTGTACGTGAATTTTTGTGAATATTTTGACCTTGCAAATAGGGAGATATCTCTAACAAGTTTAAACCTATTCTTCAATCATCTCCAAGCCTTCAAAGTACCTAGATCTGCAATCACACAAAGAAAGAGAGAGAAGATGTTGATTGTTAGGGAATAGGGGTTTTCCTTGGTCAAACCCCTTTGAGGTAATTAAACCAAATGATGAAATGAGATCATGAAGAATGAACATAAGATAATGCAATTAGAACCTTTCCATAATGATGAAACTTGGATTGTTGCAACAATTGATGAAGAATCTTGCTCTTAAATGCCTTAGAAATGACCTTGAATGCTTGACTTGATAACATATAGGCTTGATGATGCTTGGATTACTTGGATGGAATGAGGATTTCAGAGCTCTCTTATATAGGCAAGCCACTCAATTGACTGTTATTTTGATCCCCAAGGCCGACATTCATCAAAATTCAAGTTAGGATTGCAATTTTCCTACTCAATTTTGAAAAATTCCCCAAAAGGGACTCATTCACCACCCTTGGCAAATGGGTCCCACCTTGAGGTTTTTGAGGTGGGTCTTTAATATTTCAGGGTTTTAAAGTGTTTTTATTAGGATACTAGTCAAAATATGCCTCAGGATGCAAAAATAAGGGGTCAAAGGGGCCTATTAATGATGATATAAAGGTCATAAATGCAATAGGGCCCAAAATTCAATGTGAAAGTATAAAAAATACACTTTACAACACTAAATTAAGGTAGAATTGAGTCTATTTAGCTTAGAAGGGCCCTAAATCCCATGTGAATGTGTGAAACACATTAAAACACTAGATTAGGTCCACTTGATTTACAAGCCTCCTAAATTCAAAATGAAAATGTAAATAAACATATTTTACAACATTAAATTAGGATAGAGTTAGGTTAATTTAGCTTAAAATGGGCCCAAGACCTAATGTGGATGTGTAAAACAGCTCACAACACTAGACCAAGGTGACATTAAGTCCAATTTGTCATCAAGGGATACTATTTTTGACACCACATTTATCCCCCACTTTAGTGAGAGGGTGAACTTGCTTCAGACTCACATTAAAGTAGACATTCAAGAGGGGTCCAAGTGTAGTATGTACCGATGCGGATAGTCTAGGATGACAAAGATCGAGGAAGTAGTCAAGCCCCCAGGATCCAAGATCCTAAGTCAAACCAACATAAGCACAAGAGGACACGCACAAGGAGAATGATATGTAGAAAAATGAGATACACAATCATGCAATGACAATAACTAGAAGGAGGAGAAGTATAAATTAGCAAAAGTTTAAAATGTGGATCAAGCTTTGACCATTTGTCCAACATGATGTGGATCAGATCTAGGTTGTTTGTCTGAAAATTCATTCAATCTGAGGCAACGGAAGTCTTGCATGTCCCCTGGGTGAGAAGTCCTAAAAAGGTGAGACACGTACACTCATGGTTGGTATGCACTCACACACATGCAAATAGCTATGGGGAAATTCATGCCTCGGATTAGGCTTCCTACTCAACCATACCAAATTTATACCTCTCGATAACTTTAATAAGGCACCACACAAAAATTGAATTTTTGAGCTTCATGAGACAAGAAAAACTTTGTATGCTTGGAGCTCATGAACAAACGTGATGGCTCTACAGGCATGCAAGTTGTGCTATGCAAGGTGGCCATATAACAACAAATAAAAAATTGCAACATGCAAGGAATGTTCAAAGGAGTCTTGCTTAGTTCATGCAAGGTATTAACTTAGGGAACATCGTGCCTAATGTCTCCAAGAGAGGACCAATCAAAGAATAGGAGATTCGCAACTTAAGGGATGCAGTGTGTCGCATCAAGCCACTAATAGGAATGTAATATGCTAAGATAGATCACACTCATGAAGGACATCACACCCAATGTCATCCACAAAGCGGAAAACACATCGTATGAAGCAAGAAGGCTGCACTAAGAACCATTAAAGAGGAAAAATGTAAAATGATAATGCCAATGTATGCCCCCATTTTAAAGAAATTTTTAAACACCATGTTGTGAACAATTACTTTAAAGTAGTAAACAATAAATGCCAACAGAAAAGGAGGACATGAGAGCTAACATGGAAATCCCTATACCAAGTCATATGTTTCAAATAAGCTACGTCATGAAAAAGGTAGTATGTCACATGCAATCCAACTGAAGGCATGTCATCCACATCCCAAGCTTGCTCTTATATGTTCATGGAAGGTGATCAACTAGTTGAAAGAGGCAATGGCAAGTGACATACGAGGACAAAGCTAACTAACCCCTTTCCCCCACTTACTGTAGGATAAGGGTGAGCCAAATAGGATGAAAGTAAGTTTTTGTTAGAGGAATTAAGTGCTTCATCATAAGGAAGAGCACCACATTCCTTGAGATGTTGAATTTTGTTGCTTAAAGCCTTAGATGAAAATGGCGATAAGGGAGATAACCCTAGATCTTTCTTGAAAAAGTATGGTTTGTCAGTTTGTTGCATTTTTTTATTGTATCCATGTGAAGGAGAGAGATTGTAACTGATGCCATAGCAATCTTCCCAGTCAGATGAACAGGGTTTATGATTTTGAGAAGGATTAGCTTCTTCACAAGAACACAAACCCTTTTTAAAGTTATGTTTCATCTCCCCATAATTGATGGGAGTTAGATAGCCCCTGTCACTATCATGGGTTAATGTTGTTGACATAAAACTAAGTTGAGCATATAAAACACAAGGTTGTTTTAGTTTAGGTTGTGAGATTTCACAGTCTCCCATAAAGGAAGGTGTGAAACCCCCATCGTTACTAGAACTTGTATCTAAAAATGAATCGTTTGTGTATGACTCTTTGGGCCATAAGGGTGATCTTTTGGATTCTTTATTGAAAGGAGGTGTAACATCTAAATACCCCAATTATCGCTAAATATTTTGTTTTAGGTGAAGGATTAGCGACAACTTTTATAGGTTCAAGTTTTGATTGTGGAAGGAAAGTGTTCGGGGAGTTGGAAGTGTTGTGATCATATGATTCATAGCTTCATTCATCCGCTTCAACCATTTATATCTTCTTGTTGTACTCAAATTTCATTGTACGGTGAAGAGTAGATGGGACTCCTTTCATAGCATGGATCCATGGCCTCCCTAGGAGAAGATTGTATGGAAGGGGTCCTTGCATGATATGGATAGGGGTAGGCAAAACTATAGGTCTGACCTCAATAGGTAATGTGATCATCCCTAGCGGTTGCCTATTAACATTGTCACATCCATGAATATGAACATCATTAAGCTGAATGATCCTTTTGTTCATGCCAATTTTGTCTAGGAGGTCAATGCTACAAACATTGATTTCAGCTTTGTTATCTATGAGAGTGTGCCTAACTATAGTTTCATTAATGATTACCTTTATCATCAAGGGTTCATTTTTGTTTTTAATCTCAAGTGAGGGAAATTCATGTTTATGGAATGTGATTTCTAACAGTGTAACTTTTGTGGGATGAAAGGAGGATGTTACATTATTCAATTTCATAGAGTCTTGGATCTCCTCTTGCATTATTTGTAATAGTTCTTGAAATAGGCACTTGTATGTAGATGATAGTTGAATGAGTTGAAGATATGTTAGTAGGAGTCTTTTTAAGGTCTTCAACACTAGGTACTCTATAATGGAGTGGGAGTAATGTGTGGATACCTACATGTTTGAGCAACTAAGTTACAACTCAGTTTTTGCAAAACATTGTTAGATTGCACCCTAGATTTCAAGAAATCTCTTTGTTTTTTGTGTGATTCACTAGTGGGAGGGGACTTAAGAATCTCACTAATTAAAGGATATCCCATTTGTGTTGTCATAACCTCAAGAATCTTGTCTTTATTTGCATGATTTTTTAGTAAAGGGGACTCTAATGTCACTTCACCTAAGGAATCCTTATTATGTGTCAATGTTCAGATTTTCTTGCACCATGATATCCTCCCTAGGAGGAGAGTTGTTAAGAGAAATAAAAACCAAATGTTCATGACATTCAAAGGTAGGTTATTCTGAAAGGAGTTCATCATAAGAAAGGAAATGATCAATGGTTGAATTGTCTTATTCAATAAGGGTTTCCCTAGGTGAAGGGGGATAACTAAGATTGTCATGAAATTGATGTATTGATGTATCTTCTTCATAGATATGAGAGATACTAGGAGAAGAACAAATATTATTGCCATGATGGTCCATAGCTTCATTCCTTCATCCCATAATTTTTTCCAAAATAGGAGATGTAGGGGAAGATACATAAAGAGGGTTATCGTAGATCTTGAAGGTTTGCTTATCTACCACCAACATATCCTCATCACTATAACAAGAGGAGATGTTGGGAGATGAACATAGGTATGTTTCAATGGTCCCATGTTGGGTTGTGTAATCATCATGATTGCTTATTGTCATGTCCTCTTGTTTATTAGTTCCTTGCCTAATAAGAGAGGTAAGAGGAGATAAACAACTTGGATTCTCAAAACTCTCATTGATTGGTTCTTCTAATACCAAAATATCTTCTTTGCCAATAGGAGAGATATTAGAAGAACAAATATGATCATTAGGAATGTCCAAGGTTGTATTCCCTTTCACTAAAACACTTTCATGGGGAGGGGATATGAAATTTTTCTTAGCATGCCTAAATATGTAAGAAACTAACATTATTTAAACAAAATGAAAAGCACTTGTAACCATTTCATGCAATGTTTCAGCAATGTAAACAATGTATATCCAAAGATGCAAAACACTTTTATCCAATGTATGCAAATTTTTAAGAATGAAAACAATTTATATCCCAAAATGAAAAGAAATTTTATCAAACTTATGCAAAGTTTTATGAGTGTAAACATTATTTATGCAAAAGTGAAAAGTACTTTTATTCATGTGATGCAAAGTTTCAAAAATGTTAGCACTTTCAAATCTAATGATGCTTGTAATTTAAATGGTTTCAAAAAAGACTACCCTAAAGTGATGTTTTTGACCTAGATGCATAAAACAAATGTTCCCAAAACTTTCCAAACTTATAGTATATGTTACCAGGAGACTTAGGAAGCACAGAAATGAGGTTTTTGATGTTGTAACAGGCAATTTAAAATATGGATTGGTACTTATTCACCTAGAATGGAAAATGAGTCCTAGTTAGGGTTTTTTTCCAAAATTTTCAGAAATTTTCAATTGGTTTTGATGCTTTTTATGTTGTATAACCTAAAGAATAAATGAAAATGTAGATTTTATATGATTTTCAATTATTTGAGATGCAAAAATGCAAACTATATGCACTTTCACTAATGCAAAAATTTGAAATGCTAGAATGCAAATTAACTAATGCAAAATGAAATGAAATGTTAATGCAAGCTAAATCTAGGATGATGATGGACTCCAAATCAGAAAAGAAGGTATTTGAAAGTTAGTTTCACCAAAATGTGTAGTCAAAAAATGGATGCTTTATGGTTTAAGACATAGAACATCGCTTTTCTCCAACTAGCATTCAAGGATGCCCTAGAGATCTTCACACCAAGAATGGAATAGAGGCAAGAGATATACTAAGGTACTATCATAGGATATTATTTGAAATTATGAAAGGGGTTCACCACCAGGTGTAAACTTGGAAAAGACAAAATATTGGAAAACACAGTGTGATGTGCAAACTAAGTCTAAATCATCTAGAAATGCAAACAAAACAAAACAAAAAGTTGTGAAATAGAAAGTGTGCACCTGTAAACTTGTTTGGGATGGAATGGAACTTTGAAATCCTGAAAATGATGATTTTTAGACTAGTGGGACCCATTTCACATTATGGGTGAATTAGTCCTAGTTCTGCAAAACTGCATCAAAGAAAGTTTCAGGAAAATGGGTATCCGAATCTGCAAAGATCTCCAAAAAATTCCTATAGTGGGACTCATTCACCAATAATGGTGAATGAGTCCAGTGTGACTTTTCGAGAAATTCAAAATCTGGATTTGCTCTTCTCTGTCTGCTCAATTTGTTCCTCCAAGTGTCTGGATTTGAAACCCTAATTTTTGGGACTGTAAGTGACCTTTTGGGAGTATTTTTACCTTGCAAAGAGGAGGATGTCTCTTTAACAAGTTCAAAACATATTCTTCAATCATCTTCAAGCCTTCAAAGTACCTAGATATGCAATCACACAAAGAAAGAGAGAGATGTCGATTGTTAGGGAATAGGGGTTTGCCTTGGTCAAACCCCTTTGAGGTAATTAAACCAAATGATGAAATGAGATAATGAATCATAAACATAATATAATGCAATTAGAACCTTGCCATGATGATGGATCTTAGATTTTTGCAACAATTGATGAAGAATCTTGCTCTTGAATACCTTAGAAATGACCTTGAATGCTTGACTCTTGCTTGCTTGACTTGATAACATATAGGCTTGATGATGATTGGATTACTTGGATGGAATTAGGATTTGAGAGCTCTCTTATATAGGCAAGCCCTCAATTGACCATTATTTTGATCCTTAAGGCCAACATTAATCAAAATTCAAGTTAAGATTGTAATTTTCCTGCTCAATTTTGAGAAAGTCCCCAAAAGGGAATCATTCACCACCCTTGGAAAATGGATCCCACCTAAGGGGACTCATTTTCCAAGGGTGGAGAATGAGTCCCACCTTGAGGTTTTGAGGTGGTTCTTCAAGATTTCAGGATTTTAAAGTGTTTTTATTGGGATATTAGTCAAAATATTTCTCGAGATACAAAAATAAGGGGTCATAGGGGCCTATTAATGATGATATAAAGGTCATAAATGAAATAGTGCCCAAAATTCAATGTGAAATTATAAATAAATACACTTTACAACACTAAATTAAGGTAGAATTGAGTCTATTTAGCTTAGAAGGGCCTTAAATCCTATGTGAATGTGTAAAACACATTACAACACTAGATTAGGTCCACTTGATTTACAAGCCTCCTAAATTCAATGTGAAAATGTAAATAAACACATTTAACAACATTAAATTAGGATAGAGTTAGGTTAATTTAGCTTAAAATGGGCCCAAGACCTAATGTGGATGTGTAAAATGCCTCACAACATTAGACCAAGGTGACATTAAGTCCAATTTGTCATCAAGCAAGGGATAAATTTTCTGACACCACAGATCTGACCCAAAAATGGTAGATTTTTCCTCATTCTACCTTCAAATTCATCCATTCTCACTTCATTTTGACTCTCTAGCAATTCTCTTGAACTCTATTAGCAATTTCTCTTCACTCTTTCACTCTCAAGCAGCATTCTACCACTCCATTGCAGCAACTTTCAAGATCCATCAACTCCACATTGCAAGTGTGAGGCAAACCATAGAATTTTGGTCTCAGAGTATTGTGAGACCTCCTTTCATCACCATTGCGGCTGTGGTGACCTTTCCAAGTCCATACCTTGCATTCTCCTCCATTGGCTAGTGATCTTTTAGGAGGAGGTGGTAACGCTTCACTTCTCTCCTTTGTGATTTGATTGAGTAGCATAGTATTGTTTTGTAGTGTTCATTGCTATCTTTTCTTTCTTTTATCACATATTCAACTATGTTGCTTTCTAGCTATCTGTGGACGTGGAAAGACCAAAACGGGGGCCTGACTAAGGCAGGCCCCTATACAGCCCCAACAATTTTCCCTCTTGCTTATGTGTAGGTGAACATGCGTGTAGAGCTAGCTTGCAAACAAGTGCTTTTGTGTGTTCATTTTTGTCACCCTAGCCTTTATTTATCTGCTTTATCATCTTCATCTTTGTTTCTTGTACTTATTCTATTTTTGCTTCAAGATCAACTAGCTAGGTTGTTAGTATGTTTTTAGGAAGTCTCTATTATACTTTCTGTTTTCTAGTTGTATGGACGCCAGCATGCCTGAGAGATGACAGCACACCATGTTATCATCCTAGAACTATGTTGTCCTCGGATAGAGAGTTGTCTGAGGTGTAGTGTTGACTCTAAAAACTAGCTTGCCTAGCCCAAACTTGAACCTCAGGTCTATAGAGTGACAAAAGTACTATACAGTGCTCTTCACTCTTGATCCCCATCCTTTAAAGTGAGGTAAGTTATGGCAACCCTCCGCTCTCAGCTCTCCATGACTTGGAGCCTTGACGTGGTTGGTCCCCCTCTCTTATATTTTTGGTGAAACCGACGTGAACCATTTTGGTTCCATTTTCCAATACTGAAGGGTCCTTTCCTCGCATTCTAGGAACATTGTAGGTGTGAGTGTTGTGAGGCATTTTGCCTTGTAGCCCAACCTGTGATCCCTAGTAGGCGTAGTTGGAAGGTTCTGTAGGCATTGCGGAATGAAGCCTTAACTAAGTCACTATCATATTTCAAACCTTTGGGGGGCTTTGTGAGATTATTGTTTAGTGTGCATGATGGCCTCTTTCCTACATTTGTATATCCCCTCTATGTAGCCTACAAGTAGTGGTCCAAGTATAACCTTCACCTTCCAAGACCTATCGATGGGTTTTAATAGAGAACCATCTCCTCTTTATATCCCTATGCAAATCAATGGGAATGTTGTAGCTAGTGTTCTTTTTGACCTGACATCTCAGGTGAATATCATAACTAAGGATATCATATTAATTAACTTCCTGCATAAAGATGGATATGGTGCACCTATGAGCACCATCTGTATGCATAATGTACTTTTCGTAACTCCCCTTCATAGTATCATTTTTTCAGTCCTTGTCGGACCTAAATCTATAAACCTACTATTTGACATAATCCTGAGGTCCAATCCTTTTAGAGTGAAGTTGGGTATCCCTTGGTTAGTAGCTATGAATGTAATGTTGGAATAAAGGAACACTGAGAGGGGGGTGAATCATTGTTCTACAATTTTCAACTTTATTAATCTAATCTTTAAAGCACTTATAACATTCAACCAAAAGAAAGATGCATGAACATAAAAAAAAAACCACAACACCATAGCACAAGTATTTTTTACATGGAAACCCTATTAGGGGAAAAACCACAGTGGAGGTCAATCCACAATATTATCTAAGTACTCAAATAAGTGTTTGCAAAAGGGGAATGCACATGCATTCAGGCGCACTTCCTAGAGGTCACTGCTCAATTACAAAAGAAGACTCACTATCTTAAAAAAGTATTCGGATTACATCCAAAGGATTTGAACTAAAAAATAGCATTTGTTAATGCCTGATTACAGTTCTGGTTAAGCACATTAATCGCTCTCTTGACCTTCTATTTGATTTTTCTCTTTTTCTCTGTCTGCTTTAATTCGCATCACAAATCCTTATATGCACAAGTGAAACTATGCATAATTGCTCTACAATCCTTCTGAATTTTGCAACACACATCAACACACTTCGTACATACCCCAAAATGATATAAATGATCGCTTATATATATCCACAACTAAGGATTTAATCAACCATATGTCAGCTTCAATAAAACATAAAATATTTACAAATTGTCGGCTCAAAACATAATTAATTTTTAATGCGCACCAACCAAAGTTGGCCACAACATAGTGAGGACCCAAATCATCATGCTCGAACACAAAAAACTTCAAAAAATTACTCCTCGAAGATCCACAACATGCTATATTCACTTAGTCGACCTTTTGCACTGATAAACAGAAAATTAATCAATTGGATCTTCTAACATGCACAACAATTGATACGAGGCTCTATGATTCAAGGAAAACATAGATCATACATCTAACAACCTTCCCTGAGATCCACAACTCAAAATGATAACAAAAAATTGCATATGAATCAACCAACACAATTTTGTCAGATGCTCTGTTCTAGCTTGGCAGTTAATCACTGATATTTAATCTAGCTTTCGGTATGAGAAAATGTTGACATGTGGATCGAATCACTAACTAGGGTTTCCATAAATGACAACACCAGATGACTTGTACAGTGTCTCTTTCCAACATGTAGTTCCTTGGTTGTGCATAAATGTTTGAAGTTTATTCATGAGGGTTAAGTACATGTGATCCATGACAACGGTTATAGACCATCGGTCGCATGTGGCAGTTATTCTTTAGATCACTTTTGGCCTACACCTATTGGTTCTCTCTCACCTAGAAGGACCTCTTGTACCACACTTATCAAAAGTACAAGAAATGGCACTTAGCACCTAGAGTGAGGTACCCTTTATCACCTTATGTTGTTTTGCATAGAGCATTCCTAAAAGCTGACAGTGATGTCGCCAAGGCCCATAGAAGAGAAGAAGAGAAGCCCTCTCAAGGTCCCTCTTCTTCCTCTTCTACTTTTTAGCTTGATTCTTACTCTCGCCTCACTATGGTTCCATCATATTTTGTTCCATGTTTGCAAAATAGTCCTATGGTGCTCTCTTAGTGAAATTCCAAGCGTCCCACGTTTGAGCTTCCTGTTCTACCCAAGAAGCCTAGGCTCGTTCAATATGGCAGACGAAAGGGTCCTAGGGAATCTCCTATGTCTCAGCCTCTGCAGCCTCCCACAGCTCCTACTCCTAAAGTATTAAATGGAAAGAGGCTCATTGTCGAGGCACTAAAGACAACTCCCCCCACTATTTCTCAAGCGCTCCCTCTTGCTCCCACTCAGGATTTTGTCCCTCCACTAAAAAATGGCTATGATAGACACTCCTATTGCTGAGCAGGAGCCTTTTGTCCCTTTGCAGCTCCTAACCTCTATTGTCTTGTGCATGAGCGCAAGCATCGGTGAAAGGATTTGGCAGTTGAGCAGGCCACTTTTTAGCAAAAGGAAAGGGATATGACCACCCCTACTTCAGGGCCTCTTGATGCATCATCCTCTCCCCTCCCCTCTGCTTCTATTCAACTGATTCTAGTCTCACTTCGAGCTCCCACTGTGAGTGTGAGTGGACCTGACCCTAAAAATTTGTAGGTGTTTATTGCTCCCTTGGCTGAGTTGCTCTTGTTGATGTCCCTTCTAGAAATTCTACCATTACCTAAACCCATGGACATACCAAATACCTCGGTGGTGTCCACCATGGTTTTCTCCTCCTTCGTGCCTCTTGCCTCATCTATGGGGAGTTCACATCTCCCAACAAAGCAGAAGGTGGAGGTTGGCCCTTCAAGCAATAGAGGGCATAAGAGGAGCCCACCTTCTCTGAAGGGTGGTTTTATGCTACCTTGTTATGTCCTAGTGATGGAACAAGCTTCGGCTTCCCCTAAGTTTGTCACCACTCCTGAATCACTCGATGAGCCAAGCGGTGAATCTCAAGTGTAGTCCTCTCCATCCGTTGAGGTACAACATGGCACTCTTATAAAGTGCATGTTCAACTCTCTGGATGAGTTTTTGACCTTTTTCAGTGATCTTCACAAAATCGCTGACCATAGCTCCACAAGAGCTGAGCATAGAAGACCTTGTGGGTTCTTTCTTATCCCTTATTGTGGGAGGGTCAGAAGCTCCTCCCCTTAATATTCCACCATTGCAGGCTCATCCTCCTTCCCCTTATAATGATCTAGATTGGCAAGTGGATGACCTCTTGGTCGATGAGTGTTAGGGGGAGGCCTCTTCTTTATCTTTAGAATAGATGTATGTGTGTTGTGATGTGTTTCCCCATGCTCGTGTGAGTGTTCCTAGATGACCCTTGTCACCCTTGTTGGTGATTGGATATAGGAGTCATTTTTGTGTTGTGAACCTTCTTCTATTTGTATCATCATTCTTCCATGTTTGTGCTTGATTTTAAAAAAATTGGGGACGATGCAAAGTGTTGGGAGAATTTAGGATCCCCTTCCATGTTGACCCATTTTTTTTATTTTTACTTTATCTTCTGTGCATTATTCTTGATCTGGTGGGGATTTATGATCTTTCACCTTGCACTGTGGTTACCTATTATTTATATCAACATGAGCAGATCTAACCTCGCGAAACTAGATCACCCTATTTCTCTTGTTCGTGATTGTTTCTCTTTCTCTATTTTCTTATATCTCTCTTTTCTTTGCTTCATATGTCCCTCTCATGTGTGACAATGTCACTTTCATAATACTTTTCTTTTCAATAAACGCATTCATGGCCGACAAATCTTTTCTTGAAAATCCTTGCAAGATTTTTTCAAAAATTGCATTCTCGACTTGGACCCCTAACGGATCGTGTTTCCTTAATCATGGGTTTGTAAAGAAAGAAACTTGAGAACTTTCCTCTAAGGTAGGAGTAGATATTTCCTATGGGATAAACCTCGACCTTCCCCTCGCGAAGGGGGCATTTTCTTCCTTTCGAATTCCTTGATGAAGTAAACATATTTCGAAAGGATCCCTTGTGATGAATTGATTTGAGAAAAAAAATCTCTTTAACACTTTCAAACAACGCATCCCTTCAGTGGACCCCTCTTCATGTCGGGTTCCAAAGGGACCCCTTTGAAAGCCTTCCAACTTGTTGACGATCTATGTGACTATCCACTTATTTTCCTGTGTGGCTACTTTGCTTTCTGACATGTTTTATCTATGGATTAACATGTTGCTTTGCAGGTTCTCCTGTAAAGCCACTCTCCAGTCTAACTCTGCAAAGTCCCCTTCACTAGGTTTCCCTCATGAGAGAGAACTTGGGGGATGCCTCCTTGTAGGTATGTGGGCCTGTACAGTGCTTACTTTATTGGGTTTCCCTCATGAGAGAGAATTTGGGGGATGCCTCCTTGAAAGTCTGTGGGCATGTAAGGCACTTACTTTACTGGGTTTCCCTCATGAGAGAGAACTTGGGGGACACCTCCTTCTAGGTTTACAAGCCTATAAGGCACTTACTTTACTGGGCTTCCTTCATGTGAGAGATCTTGGGGGTTGTCTCCTTATAGGTCTGCGGGCCTATGAGACGCTTTCATCCTGCGATATTTGTCCATCGTTGGTCTGAGGGCCTTCGATGTACTTTGTGTAACTTGATAGTTCTATGGGGCTATGGAGTCTTTTTGTTCAAAACTCCTTAGGGAGAGTACTTGCAAAGTCCTTTCCTGACCCTGTGCTTTCAAGTTTGCCAGATTGCAATCTATTTCCTTGACAATTCAGGTATACATTTCTAACCCTACTAACTCTTCAATCTAATTTACCGAAGAATTCATGAGTATTTTTTCTCGCTAAATTGGGGAAAAAATGTATAGGAGAAAATTTGCACCCCTTATGCAAATTCCCCTTTCACATACCCTCACCTTAGAAAATCAAATCTGAAGGAAAAATTCCACATCACCCAACTGCCTTCCATCCACTTGGCTTCTGTCAATTGCATCGATGAGAGAATACTTGTCAGGGATGCACGCAAGATGTGCAGATGTCTGCATGGAACACTACCATCCCTGACAGATTTTTGCATCTAAAGCTAGTAGAGGCATTACACACCTTATTGGGGTCAAATTGTAACGTCGCTCTTTGACCAAACAACCCAAAAATGGTGTATTCTTCCTCATTCTACCTTCAAATTCATCCATTCTTACTTCATCTTAACTCTCTAGCAATTCTCTTAAACTCTCTAAGAAATTTCTCTTCACTCTTTCACTCTCAAGCAGGATTCCAGCACTCCATTGTAGCAACTTTGAAGCTCCATCAACTCCACATCACAAGTGTGAGTCAAAACCATAAAAGTGTTGGCTTGGAGTCTTATGAGGCCTCCTTTCATCATCATTGTAGCTGTGGTGACTTTTCCAAGTCCATACCTTTCATTCTCCTCCATTGGCTAGTGAGCTTTTGGGTGGAGGTGGTAACACTTCACTCATCTCCTTTGTGATTTGATTGAGTAGAATAGTATTGTTTTGTAGTGTTCGTTGCTCTCTTTTCTTTCCTTTATTGCATATTCTACTATGTTTCTTTCTGGTTGTCTGTGGAGGTGGAAACACCAAAATGGGGATCTAACTAAGGCAGGCCCCTATACAGCCCCAACATTTTTTTCCTCTTGCTTGTGTACAGGTGAACGTACGTGTGGAGCTAGCTGGCGAATAGGCACTTTTTTGAGATCATTTTCGTCACCCTAGCCTTTATTTATCTGCTTTATCATCTTTGTCTCTATTTCTTGTACTTCCTTATTTTGTTTTTTTCCTTCAAGATCAACTAGATAGGTTGTTAGTACATTTTTAGGAAATTTCTACTACACTTACTATTTTCTTTCCATATAGACTCCAATGCGCCCGAGAGACGATAGTGCGCCACGCTATCGTCCTAGAACTGTGTTGTCGTCCTTAGACAGAGAGTTGTCTGAGGTGTAGTATTGACTTTGAAAACCATTTTACCTAGCCAAAACTTGAACCTCAGGTCTATAGAGTGATGTAAGTACTATACAGTACTCATCACTCTCGATCCCCATCCTTTAGAGTGAGGTAAGTTAGGGCAACTCTCTACTCTCGTCTCTCTATGACCTGGAGCCTTGATGTGGTTGGGTCCCCTTTATTATAATCTAATCCATTTAGTACCATGAACATATCTTCAAATCCATTTGGAGCATCAAGTTCCACGAACACCACATCATCATATCCATTTGGAACATCTAGGGCCTTGAACACCATGTTATCAAATATTTTTTGCATAAATAAAAGGACTACAATTCATATTCATGGAACTAACACAAACACCAATGTGCCACAAGGTCCTAGCATACAAGTTCCACAACAAGTAAATACACAAGGTTCCTTCCAAGTTAATAGCCAATATACACAAGGTCCAAGCACTTCCAACCCTCTCTAAATGTAATCCAATACCAACACCTCCTACATCACACCACAAATCCAAATTCTGATTCCCACTCAACATTTCACACCACAAATCAAAATTCCAAACCCAACTCAAATATTCATACCTCATATTTGTTGGCATATGGCTTCCAGTGTTGTCATTGATGGCAACTGAAGTCATCTTCATGGTCCACAAATCTGTATCTAGTCATACTGGTAGATAAAGTGCAATAATGTGTGTTACCAGC
Source organism: Sequoia sempervirens (assembly GCA_007258455.2). Classification (NCBI taxonomy): domain Eukaryota; kingdom Viridiplantae; phylum Streptophyta; class Pinopsida; order Cupressales; family Cupressaceae; genus Sequoia; species Sequoia sempervirens. The sequence goes on along the minus strand of VDFB02021906.1, from coordinate 51,244 downwards.
AAAATATTTGAAGAACAGGGTATCCAATCAGTCAGTCAATCTGTCTACTTCACCAGATCATCAATTTGTGTTGTGGACCCCTGGGATTGCTTGGTGAGCACGTGTATTATCTTATTACTGAATTTTGTGGTGTTGCATCAATTGCAGTACGAGCTTGGAGGTTCGGTAGGATGTTTTATGTCTATTTGTTTGTTGCAGTCGAATAAGTGAATATAGCGCGTTGTGGATGTGTAAAGTGGAATTATTCAAAAAAAATTATGTTCAAATATTTAATTATGGGTCTTAGCTAAAGTCTAGCTGATAGTGTTAGATCCACATTGAAAATCTGGTTGTAATTTTGGGCCAACAATTAATAATATTTCCAAGTTTTATTAAGGCCAACCTATAGCGATTGTATTTCTAGTTGTGGATATATAAGAGATTCGATATATCATTTTTTGTGTGTGAGAAATAGCATGGTGGTGTGTTGTGATCATCAAGAAGATTGATTAAGCAGTTATGCACAGTTTCACTTGTGCATTAATATTTCTGTAGTGTGAGTTGTGTAGAGCAAAGCAAAATATTTGAATCAGTCTAAAGGATAGTAGATTGTCATCAAAGCTAAATTGAAGCAGTAATCAGGCATTTTGGATGCTATTTCATTATTTCACTCTTTTGGATTTATTCCAAATCTTTGTAGGGCAGTGAGCCCATCCATTTTGATCAGTGAGCTCTAGGCAATGAGCCTGAATGCAAGTGCATTCCCATTTTTAACTTCTTATTTGGGTATACTCATATTATATTGTGGATTGGCCATCCACTGTGGTTTTTCCCCTAACAGGGTTTCCATGTAAAAATTCTGGTGTTATGGTATTGAGATTATTTTCTTTCTGTTGATGCATGTTTATTTTATTATGTTGAATCACAGAATAATAAAGTTTATTTTTTCTCAACACTGATTCAACCCTCCCTCTCAGTGTTGCTTGTTTCCAACAATATCAACACCAACATACCATCCCACACAAATATTGGATAGAAAAACATGAGTTTAGGAACTTACCAAAATGCGGTTGTAAACACCATAGGCATAACACTCACACCATATGATGTCCTATCCAATCAAATGTTAGCCTTGCAAAAGCAAGTAGAAACCATGACATTGTCAAACAAGAAGACTTACTCTATGCAAGATTTATGTCCTTACCCATTTGATGGGACATTATACATGCATCCTATTCCTCCACATTATTTCATGCCATCTTTACCTAAATATAAAGGAACAGGAAACCCAATCGAGCATGTGAGGAAATTTCATACAGCCTTGATTGATATTGTTTTTTAACATACTTAATGAGACTATTTCCTAGGAGTCTCTCAGGACATGCTTTAGAATGGTTTGCCCACCTACTGGAAGGCATACGATCATGGGATGAACTTGTTGACAAATTTATCACCCACTTTTCCTTCAATATCAAAAATGACATCACTATTGCCACCTTATGTCAAACTAAACAAGAAGAGGGTGAAGCTTTCATAACATTCTTCCAGAGATGGAGAAGCTTAGCTAGCTGATATCCTGTTGAAATTCCTAAAAAATAGAAAATTATCATGTTTGTGCAAAACCTGAACACAAACTTAAGGTATGCATTAGAAACCCATTTTTGTTCCATATTCGCCGACCTTAATGAAAAAGGGGCCATCCTTAAGAAAACCCTTATCACTAAAGGGGAAATTAAAATTTATACCAAAACACAAAATTTCCAAGGGACAAATGATAAAAACAAGTTTTGGTCTTGTAACCTAGAATGCAACAAATGATGGAGTCATACACACGAAAGCTATGAATAGAACAACTCCCACATTGCCTCTCAAAGAACCCGACATGAATAATAACACACCATATTTTTCCAACCAAGTAGCTAACATGTTCCAAAATAATCAAGAGTGGGGATCCCCAAGACAACCAAGGCAATACCCATAGAGAGATAATATAGTCCTTTACTGGAACCAATTGAATGTCTTGAAGAAGCTAGTACAATCAAATGTTATACAACTCCAAGATCCAAAAGCATACGACCCAGGACAATTCAAACCCTCTTGGTGGGATAACAATTCCTTTTGTGACTACCATCGCATCAAAGGGCATAAGACCTCGCCGTGCCATCAGTTGAAGAACATGATTCAAGACCTAATTGAAAATGGTACCATAGAGGTTGAGGGACGACAAAAAAAATCTAATAAAGACCATACAATTTTCAAGAATCCAATTCAAGACCATGGTTCCATAAAACCCTCTAGTTCAAGTCAAAAGATAGATAACTATGCCAACTACACCAATGCCTCTTTTGACTACACAACTATTAACGGCATTTGAGTTGCTGACGATCATGTTAACACGATCACCATTAAGAAGCAGACTAAATGCACCATCACTACCCACATGACTAAGGTTTCCATATCCATTCCTCCTCCAAGTGGCCAAAATCCAAATCCCAATACAATATTTATGACCAACTAGGCAAGACACCTGCATAGATTTCCATCCTTGAGCTTCTGTGTGTATCACCTAAACATAAAGCTATCCTCGATAAGGCTTTGAAAGAAACCTCTATCCCTATCGACCTAGATATCAACCGATTTGAAGCCATGGTTGGATACTTGGAAAAATCCCACCATGTCTCCTTTTCTAACCAAGATTACTCTACACCCAATTCAAACCATAACAATCCATTGCACCTTGAGGTCTTCATCCACAAACACAAGGTCAAACGAGTCCTAGTAGATAGTGGAGTTGGATTGAACATTTGCACTTTAAAACTAGTGAAGGAATTGGACCTCTCTAAAGCATGTGTGGATACAACTAAAAGCATTGTTATCAAATCCTATGACAATGAAGAACATTCTTCCAAGGGCGTTATCACACTACCTATCAAATTTGGACCTACAGTACTAGATACCACATTCCAAGTCCTAGATCTTGAACTACCATACAATCTACTTCTCGATCAACCATGGATCCAAGCCATGAAATTCATTCCATCCATATACCATCAATGTCTGAAGTCTCCTTGCAATGGCACCGAAATCACAATCATCGGCAATCTTGACCCTTTCAATATTGCACCAATTTGAGGGGGGTCCCTGAACACCAAGTGCCTATAAACCATGAAGCTACAACATCCACTCCATCCAATTACATTGACCCATCCACTCTAACTAAATCCTCCACGTCCACTATTCCACCCACTGATCCCAAGATTCAAATCCAGGGCAAGGGGTGTGAGGAGTATCATATGAACACTTCCTATTGCATCACTAAGTTACCAAAGTCTCCAAATTCCTATGGAAAACCCATCTATAATATGGAACCTAAAGTTGTCATAAAATTCCTCCCACCACCACCTTCACAAATTGGGGAGAGTTAAACAAAGAAGACATTGATGATATTTCATATTGGATTTACAAAGATGAGGAAGATCTGAAGCTGCTTCTAGCAAAACAATATGGTAAAGGCTTTAAGCTCATGAAACAAAAGGGTTATGATGGAATCAGTGGACTTGGTATACATAAAAAATGGAATGAGAGAACCCTTGATGCATCTTAGATGGTCAAAGAACTCAGGGTTGGGATTTGTACCAATTAGGATTGGCACTTCAAGAACTAAGGTGCTTTCAAATAAGGATGTGTGCTTCAAAATATGTTGAGACATTTGAAAATCCTATCAACATCTATTATAGTGACACCAACTCTAATGAATATGAGTGGGATTCTAGTACCACCAGTGACTATGAGCTCGACCATGGCTTTCACAAGTCTGATACACCTCATACATCCTTTACCAACCTCATGGATATTAATATCTACATTGATTCCTTTCATGAACCTGACCCACCAAAGACCACATATGGAGAAGCATGGGTAAATTTCTTTTGGGACCCCAATAATACCTATGACTTTACCCTATCCATTGATTCCCCATCCTTCAATAACACCAATAATGTCATTCCCCTTGTTTACCCATAATTGATCAATTGGGACCAGCAAGTTCCACCCACCTTGGACATATTTTAAAATGATGAAGTCATCATTGAGTTCATGGGACTACAAGAAAGCATACCACGTGGGGACCATAAGGATGGTTTCATTATAGATCTTGACACTGCGACATATTTCAATGAGACTATCCCACCCTCTAGGCGCAAAAATGAAAAATGAACGGTCTTTAGGTGAAAACCGCAAGGTGCCTTCTGACTAGGAAAAAGTAAAAAGAAACGACATATCCGAGGGAAAAAACCTCTTTGAGGCACCCAAGGATGGAGGGTTGTACTTTCTCCCTATTAATCAAGAGATATCCCCGATGCTAATCGAAGAAGTAATGGAAGTCAACATAGGTATGATAGAGAATCCTAAGATTGTTCTCCTTGTAGCATCCTTGATAGAAGATGAAAAATCAAAATTTTAAGACTTATTCACAGAACATCAAGTTAATTTTGCCTGGTCTTATGCTAATATTCCTAGGTTGGAGCCCACATTGGTCTTGCATCATTTACCATTTCTTCCAAATGCAAAGCCACTCAAAAAAAAGCTTAGAAAAATGCATCCTCAGATAGCTCTTCGAGTCAAAACTGAACTCGAGAAATTATTGGATGTTGGTTTCATAAGACCTGTTGACTATGCAGATTGGATCTCAAACCTTGTACCAGTGACCAAATTGAATGGAAAAATCCATATCTACACAAATTTTTGTGACTTGAAAAAAGCATGTCTAAAAGACGACTTCCCACTTCCTAATATAGACATCATAGTAGATCTAATGGCAAGCTACAAAATGTTGTCCCTCATGGATGGCTTCTCGATGTATAATCAGATTTGTATCAATCCTAAGGATCAACAAAAGATGACGCTCACTTGCCCATGGGGTACATAAAATTGGAATGGCATGCCCTTCGAACTTAAAAATGCGCGTGCAACCTATCAGAGAGCTATGACCACCATATTTCATGATCTCATACACACATTGATGGAAGAATATGTTGATGACCTTTTGGAAAAATCCTTGACACACGATGATCATTTGAGAGTCCTGGACAAAATTTTCAAAAGGATCGAAGGATATAAAACCCACCAAAATCCTTAGAAATGTGTCTTTGGCATGACATTGGGAAAGCTCTTAGGATACATAGTTTCTCGTAGAGGTATTGAAGTGGACCCAGAAAAAGTAAAAGCTATATTAAATATTCCTCCCCAATAGGAATCAGTCAACTCAGGTCATTACAAGGCCAACTTCAGTCCATTAGATGCTTCATTGCATAGCTTGTAGATAAATGTCATCCTTTTCAATATTTTTTATGCAAGGGAGTTCCTTTTATTTGGACAGACAAGTGTGAGGAAACTTTTCAATAGATTAAAGATTACCTCTTAACACCTCCTATTTTGATGCCACCAATAGATGTTAAGCCCCTAATCCTTTACATATCAACTACCACTTCTGCACTAGGGGCATTACTTGCGCAAAATGATCATGTCAACAAAGAACGGTTGATCTATTACATTAGTCACACATTGGTTGGGTATGAACTCAACTTTAGTCCTATTAAACATGCTTATCTCGCCATGGTTTTTTCTACTCAGAAACTAAGAAATTACATGGTAAATCATCAAACAAGACTGGTGGCTAAGATAGATCCTCTCAAATACCTACTCAACAAGGCAGCATTGATAGGACAATTGGCTAAGTGGGTCATGATACTCAATGAGTATGACATACAATATGCGGAATGAAAAGCAATATAAGGACAGGTTATGTAGGCCAACTTACCAATGCACCCACAAAAATTGATCGCCCTTTGATTTTTGATTTCTCGGATGAGTCAATATTTACATTAGACATTGGCACAACATGGAAATTATACTTTGATGGCTCATACACTAGTCATGGATCAAGTGCAGGAATACTATTCATCACCTGTTAAGGTGATACTATACCCAAATCATTCAAAATAGCCTTCCTGTGTACAAACAACATTACAAAATATGAGGCCTTACTAACAGGATTGTGCATGGCTATAAAATGGAAAATCAAAAGTCTGCAAGTCTTCGGTGATTCACAATTGGTCATTTGAAAGGTCAACGATGACTATGACACTAAGGACAAGAAATTGACCCTATACAAAAGAATAGTTGACAGTTTTAAACTATATTTTGCAAACATTACTTTTTTTGATATCCCACATATTCAGAACAAAGCAGATGATGCCATGACCACCATTGGATCTCTCTTGGATATTCCCAACAATATGTCACAATACAAGTTCTTAGTTGAACAATTGTTGGTCCTTGCCTTCAATGTCCCCGAATTTGAGATGGTGTGTGAACTTGTTGGTCCCAATTCCCCATGGTACCAAAACATTTATAACTATTTAAATTCCTAGACATTACCACCTAACCTATCCAGTAACCAATGCAAGGCCTTCCTCCACAAAGCCACTCGCTATTCCATCATCAGTGATACCCTATATAGACATGGCCTAGACAATACCTTACTCAAATGTCTCGACACTAATGAAGCAAAAACTACCTTATGCAAAGTACACGAAGGTATATGTGGACCCCATTCTAGTGGTCCAACTCTAGGTAAAAAGATCATGTCCCTAGGCTATTACTGACCTACAATGGAGCAAGATTCCTATCACTTTGTGAAGAAATGTTGACAATGCTAGATACATAATGACCTCATCCACGCACCTACACCGAAGATATAGTCGATCACTTCGCCATGGCCCTTCACCCAATGGGGACTCGACCTTGGAGGTAACATTCATCCCATCTCATCTAATGGCCACAAATTCATTATCACTACAACTGAATATTTCACAAAATGGGTTGAAGCTATTCCCCTGACATAAATAATCGATAAACAAATCTCCAATTATATCCTCAATTATATCATATGTTAGTATAGTGTCCTACAATCCATCATCACTAACAACAGTCGTCCCTTTAAAAATTAGGATGTCTATGAATTATGTGATAAATTCCACATCCAGCACCACTTTTCCATGCCATATTACCCACAAGGTAATGGCCAAGTTGAGGTGTCCAATAAGACCATAATCAAAATTCTTAAAAATATTGTCAATGATGTCTGTCGTGATTGGAAAATTCAGCTTAACCCCACCCTATGGGCGTATTGCATGATCATTCACACACCCATCGATGCCACTTCATTCGCCCTAGTCTTCAGTTCAAAGGATATCCTTCCTATAGAGGTTGAAGTCCCCTCCTTATGGGTGTCCATGAAAGACCTCATCAACGATGAGGAATACCGTATATCCTAACTACATGAATTAGAGTTTCTCAATGAACGTAGACAGAAGGCCTTGACTCATCTATAGGCATACCAAAACCGTCTTTTCTTCACTTACAACAAAAGGGTTTTGGTCAAACATTTCAACATTGGTGACTTAGTGTTGATGCAGAATCCAAAAAATCAAGCAAAACGTGAGAGACCTGGAAAATTTGAGCCCAACTAGTTGGGTCCATATGTTATAACAACACCCTTTGGTTTCGACACCTATCAGTTATCAACGCCTGAAGGGGAACCTTTGTTCAAGCCTATTAATAGCTTGCACCTACACAAGTTCTATACCTAGCTTTAGAGAGCCAGGATAAAACCATAAAAAATCAAAAAAAAAAAATCATTACCTTGATCAAAACCTAGCAAACAGGCATCTTGGTGAAAACAAAAAAATCATAAAATCATAAAAATAGTAAAGAGAAAATAATTATTCCAATAGTGAAAACCACATTAGTGGTGCTTTGGATAAGTCCCATGGTGAAAACCTAGCAAACAAATGCCTTGTGTAGTCAATCTTTGCTTTATCATCTATGTTGGTCAACAAATTTGTACTTCAGAAATAAATACAGAAAATGACTCAAATTTCCCAAGAGGAAGAACAAATAGTACCAACAGTTGAGTTACTTGCAACGATAGTTGCAAGTGCTCTCTGCTTATTTTACAAGGCGCAGCTACCTTTGAACAATTTGCAATGAATGAAAAATTAGGGTATGCTTTTAACCGGAAAGCAGAAAAGGTAGACTAACATTTACCCATAACCATGAAGGGTGAAATCACAATACTGTGTCTCACTTTTTGCCCAAGATGGACATTTCCATCAATATTTTCAACTGAATCTTCATCTTCTGAGACCTATAGCAGCTAAACCATAAAGAATTTGAAGATGATGTGAACTAGTGATTTGTGGAAATTTGTGTGTAGATTCTAAATATATTTTTTTCAAATTTTTCATAATAAATCATGAATCTTTCAACATCTCCTTTAATAACTGGTTTTAGACAAAAAAACAACATTTTCAAAAAGTAGTGTGTGTCATACAACATAACTTTTTTTCTATAAAGGATTAAATTCTAACTTTTGGCATATAGCTTCTCAACATCAATATCTAGGGAAAGTCCATATTTTTTCATAATTTTTTATTGCATATTTTTTTAAAATTAATTTTTGAAGTCACTATAACTATAATTTGGACATACGTGTGTGTCGTACAACCTAACTTTTTGTGTACATATCGAAATCCAATTTTTCTTTTTTGGGTAAAACAAGGAAATAAATATCTATGGAATGGGTATTTTTTGAAGTTTTTTTACAATGGTTTACTATTTTTCCACCTCTACACAACAAAGAGCTTGATGTTCAAAGAAAAACCTATGTTTAGTAAAAATTGAAACTTAAATACATGATAAAATGAAAATATATCAAACTTATACTTTTTGGAAAGCTAGTTTCAAGGGCTACAATCTTGAAAAATATAATTTTTAAATGATATTATTTAATCCCTCAAAAGCTAAAGAAAAAGTGGTTTTTTCCAGCATTTTGATAGTTGTGAAGGAGACTCCATTGTGGGTATGATTTAATACTATAGGGGTTCTATCCAAGGGGATTTTATCTAAGGGGGTCTTATATATCCCTCTTTAATTAAAACCCTTTAGATGGAGCCTCTCAAGACTTAAATCATTAGTTTTTTCTAAACATAGTGATTTCAAGCAAAAATTAGCACATCCCAAAAGTGAGACATAGTATTATGGCAACACCCTAAAAGTAAATGCGATGAACAGATTCATAAAGGAATGAATGTAAACAAATGATACAAAGCCCATTTATTCTACATCCATAAAGAAAAATGAAAAGGACGAGCAGTGAATTTTCCTTTCAACAGATGATTTATTCTGCATCCAAAGCTCCAGAAATAATTTCAACTACAGTTAGCTATGATAGACTTAATATTGAAGAAAATTGTAAGAGTCCAAAGTATATTGACAATTTAAAGAAAACATTTATAAATGCAAAGATCTAAAAAACACTTTCTTTATTCCTCCAATATCAAAATTTTGAGCACAAAGACTCCCTACACAACCAACTGTACAAAAGAAAACCCAAGACAACCCTTACTTTCCCTCTTTTTGGGAATCACCCACCAAAAAGATGCCTCCACCATTAACCTAGAGGCCCATATATGCATGCACATCCAAAACTGTTACATTACAAAAAGTAACAGTCTTGAAAACGACCGGCGACAACTATTTTAAGGAAAGACATTATTATTCCCTGTCGCGGAAAGATTACATGCATGTCGCTAAACCACCGGTGGTGCCAGAACTCTATACAACTCCAATTGCATTTCCATAACTAAATTGTTGAATTTGGCACGTTCCTCTTCTTTATCTAAAACCTGGATGGTCCTATTGTACTTCGCATAGCTAATTTTCTCCTTCCAGGCCAGTGAACGCAACTAAGAGATGATGTCAAATTTCTCTTCCTCTGGCCAATTCACGTCAAGTTGAAGAACAAGAACAAGTTCATCTTCCCATTCCTTGACATCACCCTAAAGTACCATTTTAGGAAAAAGCTCTAAAATCAAAAAAAAACTCTACCACCTTCCCTTACATGCAGATCTATTTAACTTTGGTGGCAGAGAGTGGTCATTTACTCGCTAAGCAAACTTGTCAAACCGTTTTTCCAACTTCCTTATTAAAGAGTTGTCCTTTCAGAAGATCTCTAAAGATTACATTTAAAAATTTTTTTGTCATCTCGAGAAATTGGAGAAGAAATTCCTTAAAGGTTTCGTACACTTCATTAAATGCTCTGATACTTTTGGAAATAGTCCATTCATCAGTGAAGTTGCCTCGTCGCTACGACCTATAACCTTATAACCATGAGTCGAGAGTTCTATAGTTTTTAGAACTATCGATATCCTGATAACACAAAGCATCATTTCTAAAAGCTACAAAGGATCGGGTTATTTTAAAACATCAGAACTTAGCGACTCGGTTCAGGATTTTAACAAGACCGCGATAGTTATAAAAATTTTCCATGAAAGGATAAGTTTAAAACCACTTGTCTTGAAATAAAAAATTTTAAGGGTAACAATCAACTATCGTTCTATCCAGTCTTCCACCCTAATCCATAATATTTCCTTTACCTTCCATCATCTCCCATTTGACATCCATCATAAGGCCTTGTCATCTTTATCATGACTTCCAAGTGGTTGATGTCTTCTACCCTTTCTCCTTCATCTTTCATCCATAATAAACCCTTGTCCCATCCCATCCCTATTGGTTAGTCTAATACCTAACTGGGGAAATTTCCTAACACTTGGCTTTATTATATTCTACACTCGTCATTGGAGGTCAAAACATTTGAAAAATACAAAAAAAATCAAAACATTCAAAAAACACAAAAAATCAAATATTCACAAAAAAATAAAGAAAAAAATCATAAAACTTCAAAATCCAAAAAATCAACACATGTGAAAAACGCAAAAGCATTCAGATAGCTTTCAAAAATACCAAAAATGAAGGAAAATTCAATCATGTCAGTCTTTGTCATTGTCGAACTACGTTGCCTCTATGACTGGACGTAGGCAAAGCCTATTGATGTTCCCCTGAGGCATTAGGTTAATCCTTTAGGTGTTGTCAAATAAAATCATGATTCGATCCTTTGTCATTTAAAAAAATTCAAGGTTCATGTCAAACTATGAGGTCTCTGTGCATTGCTACATAGGCAAGGTCATCTGTCGATGAGCCCCCAAGGCCCCCTAGGTCAGTCTTTTAGGGTTCGTTAGGTCAGTCAAAATAAATTGGACACTATCAACTCAAACGCAAAATAATCATTTGAACTTCAAACACAAATCTTGAATCAACAAGACAAGCATGCCAATAGGTCTTCAAGTCAAATTAGTCATTTGTCAAATCAATCAAACCAGTCAAATTGATCAAAACCATGTCTTACACAGGATGTGTCCTTCCTAAAACTAGACATTATCATTTTTCAAACTACCTTATACAGGTAATTACATGATCGAAACCAGATTTGACATCTTATACGACATGTTTCTTCTTCTAAAACCACACCTTGTCAAAACAATCAACCCATCACTCAATCACTTAACACACTGGAAAATACTTACTGGAAAATAATCTAAATGTTTGTTGACCTTGTTGGTCTATTTTGTCTTATCTTTTGGATTTACTTTGGTCATGTTACTAGCCACCTTGAGGATGTCCCATGAAGGATTTAGAGGAGCGATGATGTCTCATGACTCATCTTTTATTTTATTGTTGTATGCAATTTGTCTTGACAAAATGACCGGGGCAACATGACCCTTAGTATGAGTTAGGGCATTCCTTGTCTGCGACTGTCTGTTTTACAGATGGATGACCTTGCACACCTTGGTCTATGTCATACCATGGTGTTTGTTGTCCATTTGTCATATTTTATTGCCCAATGATGATTAAATGCAAAATTATTGTCTAGCAAAATATATATCTACAAATTATCTCAATTAGCACTATCTCAGCATCCATGTCTTCTATGCTAATATCTATGTCTTCCACGCTAGCATCCCTATCTCCCATGCTAATATTTATAATATTTTCCTCTTTACAACATCCTATGACACAAAAACATATCCTACATACATGATCTTGTTAGGAAGTATTATAGACAGCATTATCAAAATAGGCATCATCATACATACACATTCAATCATATATATTGCATTGGAAAATACAAAAACATACATGACATTTAGACATTCGCATAATCATTGAATTTTCATAACACCGCATGATATAATCATACCGCATAATCATAATTCATCATAAACATCACATGGCACATACATAACATCCATGACATCATAATAAAAATTAAATGCATCCATCTAAATATCTAGTAATCACATATAGGCATAGTCATCCATAAGGAATTCACATGTAGCATCATCATATAGAATGCATAATAACAACATCATCCATCACATAACATCATAAATGTAAGGAAGTTAAGATAGCGGAACAACTTCCTACACTAATCTTGAGAGGAGAAAAATGCAAAACTTTATAGATCTTTAACAATTACAAAAACTTAAACACAAATATCATGCATACCACAACACAGATTTACGTGGGGGAAATCCTTTTGAGAGAAAAATCCCACACCTAAAAATTCACTCAATATATTATTTAGAAATTAAAAGATTACAATATACTTGCAGAGCAAGCTTCTCACAGGAGTATCACCACTAGAGATCAAGAGACAACACGACCGCTATCAGACTCTCAAAATACACCCTTGTCTACATACATCCCAGCTGCTTATAACAAGATTTTTGGAACCTTTTAGAATTAGGGTTTTACAAGGTCATTTTTCATTTGACGTGTTAACAAAAAAACCTTGATGTTCCAGTAGGAAAAAACCTTGACATGTCGACAGAAGAAAAAAACCTTGACGTGTCAGCGGGAAAGCCTTGACATGTCAACAACAAATAAATAAATAAATTTTGGGGTGATGCCCCAAACTCCACGTCTTGCTATGAGTGTAGAGTATTTTCATGATCATTCATCACATACCAACATACATCCTATCAACAATAAACTGCATATAATTGCAAGGTTGAGACACATTTGCCCAACAGTTGTTGGTGGTGGTGTGGTGGGGATAGTGGTGGTGCTTGTCTCAAAGGATCAATCAAAGGGGGACCCTGATCTTGCCCAGCATGCCCATCTCTGGGATGTTTTCCATCTCGGGGAGGATTTTGAGGAGGATACTAAGGTAATCTAACCTATCTTTGACCCCTACCTCTACCTAGTACTTGTCCCACTACTGGGTCTGTCGACCAAACTAGTGTAAACTATAACCACCATGCATCATATGTAGTAGTCCCTGCATCATATAGCCCACCGACATATACCCATGGTTGTTGAACAAGCTATCAAAAATCATCAACCACCACCTAGGGTGGAATATGTGGTCCCCACTTGACCTCTCTAGTAGTTCGTGCGAACACAACCCTATACTCTCGTGGAACAATATCTTGAATCTCCCAAACTATCAAGCAACCCAATTTGAAAGGTACCTCAAAATCATCGTATGCTTCTGACCCTACATGTACCTGATTTGTGAGGCATAAAATAGTTGATGATCATCGAACCATGGCAGTGCATACAACCAGGGTCTCCATCAAAAAAATTTCATGTTGTCGATGACCCATCTCTAGTACGGGATACTTGTTGGACCTGTGTGATGGAGTGTGGTCATGGATCCATATCGATATACTGTGGGATCACCTATGTCAATATCTTCCAAGGTAATAATAGGTCTAAGAATAAAAAAGTGCTCCCAAGCCCAGATGTGTAACAATGTAATGTTGACCCTTATGCTTTGTCCTCCCATGTAGACAACTTCATGCATATCATGGTATAGTGATGCCAGGATCATGGGGCCCCAAGCAAAGAGAGTCATATCTGATATCATTTGTGACCAAGCAAGCCCCCAACCAATGTTGAAGCCTCGACCTCGCCTATCTGGCACGAGCACTCCACAAATCAAAGCTCCAATAACTAAGGTCAAGTTTGGTGCATGTCCATTGTAGTCCTGGAAATCAATTTGTGCAGTCTCTATCCAGAGGGTATCTACACCAAGTGTGTCATAATAGGAAATCGTCTCAACATCCACATCATAAATAACTTACTTGTCGTAAATTAGCACTCACAAGATACACCAGACATCCTCTAGAGTAACAGTCACCTCTCTAGTAGGAAGGTGGAAAGATGAAGCCTCGCTATGCCACCACTCAATCAGTGCTAACATCATAGCCAAATGTGTCCTAATCTCGAGCATTTGTACCATGAATCCTAGCCTGATCACTTCGAGAAACATCCTCGCCTGGTCACGTCTTGCTACAAGTCTACAGTATTTGCATGATTAGTCACAACATACCAACATACATCTTATCAACATTAAACCATATATAATTGTAAGGTTGAGACACATTTTTCCCAACGATAAATGCATCAAATAGAAGTACATATCATATACTCACTGCCAAAAATCATATATCATAGATTTATCACTCAAAATGTGTCACAGTACAATGTCAAGTTGTATACATTTTGGAGGCTTCGAACCTAATTTTCACCACCCTGAATGTCCTACAAATCAAATCTTTCATCATTATTGCACTTCTGGCTATTTCTTGGACTTATCGAAACAATTTTCCATTTTTTTGGAAACTGTCAAAAAATTGCAAAAATTTTCCAAGGGGTCATGAGTCCACCCTGCTTGCACCGAGGCATGTTGACTAAATTTCTTTGACACAACGCGATAAACTGCATTGTATCAAAGAGGGGTAAATGTAGAACACTGAAAATTATCACTAGGCCTATGACTTTATTAAAACCCCTTTTTCACCCTTGATAATTAAATAATCTTAATTATTTAATTATTATCTAATGTCGTAAAGTCTTCTATTAATTAAATAATCTAAATTATTTAATTAATTCATTTTATCCTTCTATGTCCTCTTTTGATTAATTTATTTAATTGTGTCACTAATATCTTTGACTTCTATAATTAAATGAGTTTATATTTATTTAATTATTTGTCACTTTCCACTATGATTAAATAATTATGTTAATTATTTAATTATTCACTTTTAGTTTTTTCTGTCACAAATTAATTAAAATTTATTTAATTAAATGACTCATCTTTTCTCTCACTTTTTTAATTAAATTTCTATTTAATCAAAAAGTTAATTTCCCTTTTCCTTTTGCCTTTAAATAATGTTTTCATTATTTGAAAATGCAATTTCCCTCTCAAACTGAAGTGATTTTTGTAAAAATCAATCAATTTCCTCATTATTTTGTCAATCTTGTTTCTATCTTATCTTGTCTTGTCTAATTTCATCCATTGATTGAAATAAAAATCATTTAATCTCGATTGTCCATTTCACATTCGACTCTATAAAAAGATGTTGTCACTATAATTTTCAAAATCTACATTATATATGTTGTCGTGCTATTGAGAATAAACTTTGATATTTTGCTTTGTCTTGGTCATAGGCTTGTTAGTGCATACTTATAATCTAAGGGCATTAATTATTTACAGCGGAATGGAGAAGGGCTACGGAGGTCAGCCAATGGAAGCATGAACCTGGTAACATTGTCTCATTTTATTTACATTTATGTTTCCTTTGTTCTTTGTAGTTGATTGAGTTTTTGTGTTTAATGATCTTAATATCTTAATCTTAAATCTTAAATTTTTTATCACACCCAAAAGCCCAAATCTACATACAAACACCTACAGCATTTGTTCCATATCTTATAATACCTCAAACCCTACATGCATGTCCATGGCTTCAACTTTGCAAAAACTCTCAAACTAGGGAACTATAACAAAAAAAAAATCAACCATGAAAGCTTTAATACCACTTGTTAGGAAATATTGCATTCAACCCACAAACTTATTCCATTTCCTACATAACCCCATAAGAGATAAACATGCATACAAGTAACCATAATGCATAGATCAAATAGACAAGCCACAAGATAACACAAAATATACTCTAGGAAAACCCTCAAGAGGAAAAAACTTGGCCTCCAAAAGCATTCATACTCCATATTATTCAGCAATAAAGCAATACAAGAGTTATAATGAATACCTCTGAAGCATCAAGCCTATCAATGCATCCTCATGTGTCCAAGCATGAATCCACACATCACATGCCATGCTTCACATATACACTCCTCATAAAGACTCAATAATGACAGGGCTCTCACTCAGCCAACCTCAACCACTAAACATGTGCTTGCTTTTATAGACTCAAGCTCACACAAATACAACCAAGTGGTAAGATAAAACCATGTACCACAAAACCATGTGAATACAAAATCACTAACCCCTTATTTAATATTGGATACTAAGTTTTCACTTTATTTAATATTTTTCCCATATTAAATTATTATTGTGCCTCCCACACATTAAATAATAATACAACATAATGTGGTTCCCAAATAATTACCTAGTGTGATTAGCCACACCACCTAGGTGCACCACAACTAAATAATTATTTAATTACAACATTATAATATAACATTTTATGCAATGGTGTACAACACCATATCCCAACATAGACCGTATAGATTGTATGGATAGAAAACCAGTGAAATCTATCAAACCCTCAAAAAATGCCCTAAACTTTCCAATCACCAAAATATTAAGTATTTTATATCAAAATAGGGGTTTTTGGGCCTTTTGGGATCAATGGTGTGTTGTTTTCCCTAAAATGTACCCAAAAAATTTCATGCCCAAATCAACCCTCAAATCCAAGGAGTTTGTAGATCTAGAGCTTTGATACTATGTAGGAGTTGATAGTGAACTCCAAGGAGATGATAGCGAGCTCCCACAGCCCAAGATCACCTAAAAAAAAGAGCAACCTTCCACAAGAGAGTATGGAAAGAGAATGGCTTGCTTGATTATGAATGCAACTTGATAAAATATGATACAAGAACTTGGTTATATAGGCAAGGTTAGATATAGGTGTAGACAAGAACATAAAAAGTTTCTTAATCCTATGACATGAGACAACTAATATAACAACTAATTCTAGATGTGGCAAGTGTAAATATTTAGACTTTAGCTTGGATATCATCTTTGAGAACACTAATAAAACTTTTTTTAGAAAAAAATCCATCCAAACCACTTATCTAACTCGCTAATTTTCAAAAAAAAACATGATATCCACATAGTTTCTTGCAAGTTGTATCATATCTATGTCTTAGACAAAAAAAAAACTATCCTTTTTATTGATAATACCCTACGTGTAGATTTTTAGACAAAAATAGCAAATTCTTCCTACATGGGGAGAAATTTGGCCTAGAAGATGTAAATTGGAAAACTATATAGGAGATGAACCTACTATTGCAACTAGCACAAAACATGCGATCTAGATACTATTGTCTAGGTTTTTTAATATGAAGCATGATCTCTGATTAATAGAACTAAACAAACACTAATTGGATTTATAGAAATCAGAACACTTCACATATTTTAACTGCGTATGTGTACATCTATGTACAATGAGGGGGGAAAGGAAAATTCTAGACTAGGGTGTGTTTGCTTTGTAGGTTGTCAAACATACTTGTCTCCTTTGTAAATAGTGAACACCTACCTAGCATTTCAAAGCTTTGACTATAGAGGATTCCATCATCTTGTAGTTGCATTATCCCATCTTTGAGGTACAATGAGAGTAACTTCCTCGCTCTAACCACCAACCAATGTACTATAGATTTCAAACAGCTAATGACTTCCTATGGAGAGCCTTCTCCTAACCTTAGAGGCTCTTCCAATATGTTAAAAGTACATGGAAACTCAAAATTGTATGCAATTATCATTTGAGTCTTAGGCATTGGAGTCAAGACACCCCTCGCTTCACTAAGCCCTTCATGAGAAATCTTGCTTAGCCAAAAACAATAGGTGCTAAGAATATTTTATGAACCTAGGCATAGGGTTTCTAACCTAGACAATCCAATGTAGAAAAAATAATTTGAGAAAAAGAGTTTGTAACTTACTACTTTCACCACTTTTTTATCACCAAAATCTTGTAAAGGCAAGCTAAGAGCATATAATGGGTAGTTGTAACTTCAACCACTAATTATTGTTTGTTGTAAAATGTGGCCCTAGAAAGATTTTTCATACAACTTGCAAGAAATCTAGAAATAAATAAAGAAAATACATATATACATAGAAAATAAGAGTAACATATTGCTTGTATATTATGTTCAAGATGCTTTGTCAATGGGGCAATCAATCCATACACTATTCAAAGTTGGGTTTGGCATGTTGGTTCCAAAATCTTTGGCCATGTTTGGGAAAGTTCCACACATGGATCTCCAACTCATATAAACGCACAATTTGGTATTTGACCCATCCCCACAAACTTTTAATTGTTGTGTGTGGGCCAAAGAAAGATTGGAAAATCTTTTGAAAGTTGGTCTATGGTACTAGGGTTCAACATTGTTTTATTTGAATATGTGGTTTTTATATTTTATCCTATCTTCTACATCCTTTGCTTTAGCTCCTCTGGGGGTTTATTTGTCTAGTCATTAGCTCCATTTTTGGCAACTTGCTAGTTTGTCCACTATTGGTAACGCCTTGGGCAAACTCATTTCTTTCAACCCTAAAATGACCTTGCACTCCCTACTAACCTAGGCTTTTTTTATTGGTTGAGATGGACTTAATTGGTGGTTTCCCATAAGAGATTAAATTATATTGGGTATAGAATTTGGAAAGCACTTCTAGACTATGGAAAATGTGTTTTACATTGTAGTTAGTGTATCTTTATGGACAAATGGCAAATGATTGCTTGTGTAAAAAGGTGAAAAGAGGCCCCTCTTCTACTTGGTGGAATGGTGCATAACATAAACACCAATTGGTCTAGGCATATCAAACTTCATTGGAATCTCCTCACTAGGAACCCACAATAGAGACCCTTTGGTTCCATGTGAGGCTTCTATGTCCCCACCTCTATCTTCTATGTTTCACCCAATCTATTTCAGCTCCTCTTCTTTGGTTCCATGTGAGGCTTCTAGGTCCACACCTCTATCTTCCATGATTCGCCCAATCTATTTCACCTCTTTTCTCAAATGTGATGTGATCCTCATCTTACAGAATTGGGGCTCCCTCTTCAACATCATTTGATCCTCCCATCTTTTTCTTTGCTCAAAGGCAATATTGGGGTGGCAACTCCAACATCTCAATATGGATTGCAAGTAGGTTCCTTAGATGTGATACAATGTATTCTTTATTCTCTTTTGGCCCAATCCATCTCACTTCGTCGTTTCTCAAATGTTGTATTGTCTAGTTTAGAATAGATTGAGATGGCAACTCCAACAATTCAATCTAGATTGCAAGTAGATTCTTTAAATGTGAAATAATGTATTCCTACTTCTCTTTTGGTGGCCCCTCTCATTGGCAAATTTTTTAATGGTAAAATTAATTTCAAGACATTTTTTAGGCAAATCCAACTTAAAGGGAAGGGTTTTTTTTCACAAGCTTGTAAAAAAGATCTCTAGGATTTTTTCAACCACAAAAAGAACTTGTAAAAAAGATCTCTAGAATTTTTTCAACCACAAAAGGAGTGGGGATGTTGAGCAAGCAAACCCTCATATAAATCCTATCCTCTTGCAAAGTCCTTGCTATTCTTAAACAATTGAAAAGTTTAGAACTCGTTTAGGCAGAAACCGGATAGAGCATCACATTATCCTTGTTAAAATATAAAATTATTTAAACTTACTAAAACATTAAGGGAAAACCCCCAATTGCCATTCATGATCCAATTGTTGTTTACTCCTTGTTCACCTGACCCCCCAATAACCGTTTACATTTTAGTCATTACATTGTTTTAATTATGCCAATAAAAATTTATAAATTACACCAATATATGTTCACTACCGAATGTGTAGTTGACCAAAAAAAATAAAACACATTGAAAACACCTTAAATTTTTGTGGTTTTTTATTGGTTGTCTAAATGAACAGGTACTGGCAAAGTGGTAAAGATGTAGGGGACAGAGGTTTAAAAACACCCTTTTTGAGCACCTTTTTCTTAACGGGTTCTACAAGGCGCGTTTTAAATACCCAGAAGCCAATTTTTTTCTTTTTAAGGTCCTAACTCGCTTACGAAGAAGCCCAAAAAAAAAAAAAATGAAATCAGACCTATTTTACACTCTGCACGAATGCGCGAAGTTAGCCCTGACGGCTACTAGTACATTTCCCCTAATTGTACATTCAATAAAAAAAAATTAAAAACTAAATTAATAATTTGATTATTCTTAATATAGCGAATGGCTCATGCCATTGGCATGATCCTTGTTTAAAATGAACTTTGGGATCTTCCTTTCGTTATAGTTTTTACGTTGAAATCTAAAGTAAATGCTTTCCATAATATCCTTGAGGGAAGTTTAGGTCACAAGAATGGTGAGCCAACCACATGGGCTTAGAAAAGGCAAAACAGGAAAAATGAAAATATGCAGAGACCTCGTATTACTCCATGATTACTCAAATATTTCAGATAACAAGAATGGGGTGCTTATTACATGGACTTAAAAAGAGTGAATGGGAAAAATGGAAAAATACAGGCCTAATATTACTCCATAATATACCAAGAATATATTACTCTATGATTACTCAAAACATTTCAGAAAACAAGAATAGGGAGCAAATCAAATGGAATAAAAAGGAGTGAATAGGAAAACAGAAAAAATGCAGGCCTAATATTAGGCCATCAATACTCATACCAAGAACAGGCAAACAAGGCATTCTGGGGACAAGTAAGATAACCAATATTTCATTAGCATGCGGAAAGTCCATTTGAACAACTTTTAACCTCTAATACTGCAAAAATAGAAAACAAAAAACTTGAACAAGATCCGGAAATATAAAAATTATTAAATTTCATTAAAACTTGTCCAGTGCGTCTGGCCTAAAGGCCAAAGTTTGATGACTTGTTAAGATTTTGATGCACATAATGTGACCCTGAAAATATCAAAATTTACACATTTGAGTTTAAGAACATCAATGAGACTACATTTCATAGAATATTGTGTCTCCGGCTTCATTTATTGTCTGCAACAGAGAGCTTCTGATGACTTTCAGCTGAAAAATTATCAACATAAAGGCTATTCAAAAACATCTGGAAAACACGATTGTCTACAATAGCAAATTAACATTTCATGGATGAATTGCTGGGGCTTGCAATATGTCTCTCACATTGTTTATAGATACAAAGCAAGCTATATTAAATTTTAACATCCAAGGATTGAGCATCAAATTGTAAGGTTTAATGCCCTTCTAAATTTTAACCCCTCACAAGCAATAATTGCCCTTAGTTCACTGCAATATGGAGAGATGCAACAAACATTCCTTATAAAGTAAGAAAAGTTAGATACTGAATCTAACAAATACTATTATATCATTAGGAATGAAATTCATTTTTTTGAACAATTTTCCATGACAATAACCAGGATAAGAAACAATAATCAAATAAAAACATTTCCTATACAATAATGACAAAAAACAGCCACAGATGTTGCATATGACAGTCGGAAAAAATAACTCATGAAAGTGCTAGTATCATGCACTGCTCTTTATATTCCATCTTAATTTTTTAATATGGCTACCACATGAATTGCCTAAAAACATGAGCAAAACGTATGTCCAACTGAAGCTTCTGACTCTGAATTTCCAGTTCAGATTGTTGATTTGATAACCAGACATCTTGGCAGTGACGCGTCATGTGGATAGAAATCACAGAAGGGAATATCCCACTTTACAGAAAAATACAGAGAATATTTTGCCATTATCTACCACTTATCAAATCACAGCAAAGATGCAATTGGAAATGTACTTCCATTCCAGTATCTCCATTTGAGTCCAAAATATGTACATCAATAGAAACTCAAAATTGGTATAGCATACCATTGTGGACTCTCTAGATAGACCAACTTCTATAAAATTCAGTTCCTGTATCATTCTACATGGCGTCACATATCACTGGCAATCAACGGACCCAGTACAAATGGAGTATCACACAAGTAATGCCTACTTCAATAAATTACCCCTGAATAACTTGAATTTGACGAGACAAATTAGTTCTTGTAAATATATCAAATTACAAAATTACATACTTCAAAAATGAAGCATGCAACTCAAGAATATTACCAGCTTGATCCTTGTTTCTGTATTGACCAAGCATCACTGCAAACCTGTATAAGGTATGAAATGCCTAATGGAGGCTGCCTTTTGCATTCCTGCTCAGTTACATGTATATATATCTCTAAGTTTATTCCTTACATCCATGCCAAAACAGTTGTATGTTCAAATTTGTACATTTGTAGAATCATTCCTAGAGCTCTCCATTGTAGAACTTTTTGAGTACCTTGCTGAAACTGACTCCACTTCTACCAAACTGATAGACCCGCCATTTTCAACCACCTCCTCATGTGATTCACCATTTTCCTGCATATTTCGTAAAGCTCTTTTTGCATATATTGTGAAGCCAATTGTAGTACCAACAGCTATGACAAAGCAAATTGCATTATATATAATCTCCACAGGGGTGAGATGGCGATTTTTGTATTTGACATCTGCTAATGTCTTTAATAGGAGGCCACTGCAAGAAAGTTAAAGAATTCCATCTGAACCAAAAGGAAAAAAAAACTTCCAGAATAAAAGCAAATTAACATTATTGAAAAATCATATTAGAGTGACTGTAAATAATCCCGCTTCCCCGAAGGAAATTCCCTTGTGAAGAGTCCTTGTTGTAGAGAGATCTTACAATGCATACTATACTCTAATTTGCATTATGAAATAGTAAAGATTTAAGGAATCAATATATCGATAATGTAAATTAAATACTATCAGCAACCTGTTCAACTCACCACAGGAACACGATATACAAGCCATGTCTTCTTTTTAGGGTCAGTAAAAGGCAACTATAGTAACTTATGGAGCTGAATCCCTGACAGTTAACCTAACTTGAATTTTTGCAACCAGTCAGCAAATATGCCCAAGTTTACAAAATATACAAAGTTGCTTATAAAAGAGGGAAAAAAATCTGAAGCTTAATTATATGAGTTGTGTTACAAATAACTTAAATAAGAGAATTGAACTCTCAACATAGAAGGTATTCTCTAACATTATTGCTTGGTGAGCGGGTCAGACTTTCTATAAGTTGCTGGATCTCTGGGGTCATGTTCTTCACCACAAATTCATGCATGACTGGTGGTCTCTAGAGGCTGAAGAGAAACTACACAGCACAAAAAGAGAAATGGTAAGTGTGGCATCAGTGCTCCATTAGATACACAAGATGGTTCTTCTGAATTTGTTGGAGGTCAAGACTATCATCCAGAGAAGCATGGCTTCAGAAGAAGAGGAACTCAAGAATGCAAAGGGAGTGGGACCCATGCATTGAGGAGGTTTTGATTTCAATGGTACAGGTGGAGGTAGAGATATAGGACAACCAACATATGTCTACTGGAAGCCATAATCGAGCTCATAAAGTCCAAACTGCGTTCCAAACGATGTTGCAAATATGGCAATGGTGGTTCAAGAAGAACCCCAAGCAGTAGAGGTTGAAGCTAAAATAATGATACAAAGAACTTTAGTGAACATGTGTAAGTAGGCTCCAAAAATTGACTGAACTAGAAGAGTGTTCAGAACCTAAAGCAAGTGTTAAGGGAAGGTATGAAAAGTCATTATTGACAGCAGGAATTGGAATAACTAGGTAAATACAGATATGGCATATATGTTGCAGTTTTCTTGTAGTCCAAACTGAGTCCATAGGACTTCTTGATTTGGAAAATATGAGTCTGCTTGTGTAATGTCCCCTTCTCAAACCTGACATTTTCAGTGACCGTTGGCCTTTCTTTGGGAACCCGAAGGCTAGTCGGAGGATGGATTAGGGTTTCCTAATTTTGAGGAGGTCTTTGCTCAGAGATGGTGGATTCAATGGCGGATTCCTTCTGGGTTTTCAGAGGGCTTCGCAATGGTATGTTCATCTCAGCAATCAGAGCACTTTTTGGAATTTACTATTTTTAGTAAATTCTATTTTTGGCAGCTTTCCAGATGAGTTCAGCTCGGTTGACTTCCTGCTTCAGTTGGTCAGATGTTTTGCTCAGTATTGGCTTCAGGGCACTTTCGGAGGGATAAGTTAAGTCATGTAATTAAAAAGTCACGTTTTAAATATTATATTTTAACGTTGACCATGGGCCTAGATTAATGACTTAATGATGTTTTAAAAAAGGGGGTCTTTTGAGGGTGGCGCCTCATTAAGGAATATTTTAATTATTTCTAAAGTCTGAGCAAGCTATTGTTGGGCGCATCTATTAAAGTATGATATTTATTTAAAATGTCAAATCTAAAGCTTTGAAGGAAAAGTACGCCCATCCTTGAGGAGAGTGGGTTTTGACCTAAAAGCAGCTTTTAGGGTTTTGCGAAGTCAACGGAAGAATTATAAAGAGGAGTCTTGGTGCATCATTTGGGCATCTTTGGACGACTATACTGTTATGCTGCCGGATTGGCTCTGGGACTGCTTCGAGGAATGAAGGCCTCCTAGCTTGGGCATCTCTTCTCGTTTGTAAGACAACAACTAGTGATGATTATTAGTCTAGTTTGTCTGTCAAACAGATTGAAGAAATCTGCATCTTGTTCTTGACGGGTGTGAAAGGATCTTAAGGTCTTGCGGCATACTTCATCGTGGGTGGTCAAGCTTGAAACGAGGTTGGATCTATTAATTAATATCTTCATTTTCAGTTTCATTTCTCAGCAAAGGAACGCTTTAATATTATTGCAAGCTTCACATATGTTGATTTGTAATTGATAGCAAGTTGTCATCTTTCAAATTGTATACTGGCAGTAGTACTAACAGTCTTTAGATCCTTGCTTATCAGATTGTAGTGTTCTTTCTTTCAGCATTTGTTATTGTATGTAATCCATCTCCGCCCTATGGTCGCTACTTACCCACTCTGGGTCAGCAAGCACATTCTGGGGAGTGTTTCAATTTTCAGTAGTTCTTTTCAAGCATTGCTTTGTATTCACTCCGTCATATGGTCGCCCCTCACTCCGCATTGGATTGGGTAGCACATACTTGACGTTGAGTTCTTTCCTGCATTTAGAATAGGAAGATCCTCTGACCAATGCTCGCCATCATCAGCGCCATTCTGGTTAGAGTTGTTTTCTTGCACGTTTTGGTTTTCTCCTCTAACCTTAACGGGTGCACTGCTTGTAATTTATAAATTGAAAAACGAAAAAATTTGGCTCGGAATATTTCAGTGGTATCAGAGCCACGCATCCTGCCATCCTGTGAAATCAGCCTTCTATGAGTGACAGAGAACAGAGGTATTTGGCAAGAGTATACAAGAGGGATACAGTTCAGACACAGTTGTATCAACCTCCAGAAGGTCAAACAGCTTCAGGGATTTTGAGGGCTAATTGGGAGCCTTCACAAGAAACAGAAATGGGGGATAATGAAAGAAATGAAAGGATTCTGGGTGGCGGTGAAAGAAGTTCTGGCAACAGAGATGACAGTGGAAAAGGAAGAGAGAGATCTACGAGTCCCGGGAAGGAGTTTGGGAAAAAGATGGATGCCTTGATGGACATGGTATCTTTCATGATGGGGAAAATGGGGCAGAATAATGTTCCACAGAACAACTCAGGCCACAAAGGGGAGCATAGTGCTTCCAACCAGCATGATGAGCATGCAGCCTGGACAGTGTCAAACAACACTTACATCTCTTCCAGACCATTCAAGCCCACTTTTCTAGCTCCTGTGGTCAATCAGCCAGAGCCTGAAGAGAATGCTTCATTCGTGGAGCAGTTGAGGGTTGGCCGTACAGAGTATGACTCTCTACCTGTCGACATCAGGATGGACATGTCCTTCAATGATTTCATGGATCATAAGAGGAAGAACAAAGGGCAAGGAAGAAACTTTGATCAAAGAAGACCATCAAATCAAGGGGACTTGTACCAAGCTGTCAACAAAGTTATACTTCCTCATTTTGATGGGAGTGATACAAGTTCAGCCCGAGCGTGGATTCAAAAGCTGGATAACTATCTGGCTCTCAGACCAATGGCGGAAGAAGAAGCGATCAAGTTCGCTACGCTACACCTTGATGGGGTGGCGCACGAGTGGTGGTACCATGGCCTCGTCACTCTAGGCCATCAGTCTATCACATCATATGATGAGTTCACCACTAGGCTCATCGAAAGGTTTGAGAAAAAAGATCCTGAGATCCATTTCAGAGAGCTTGCTCAATTGAGACAGTATGGCACAGTGGATGCCTACATTGCGGACTTTCAGAGACTTTCAATCATGGTGACTGGAATCACGGAGCGTAGGTTGGTGATTCTTTTTAGTGAAGGTTTGACAGAACCCCTCAAAGGTTGGATTAAAGCCTTTGATCCTCCAACACTGCAAGAGGCCATGAAAAAGGCGAGAAACATGGAGTGGGCTGCTCCTAAGGCGAAATTTCAGTCAAACTCCCCCTTTCAGAAAAGGGATAAAGGAAAGAGACCTCAGCATAGACCGCCTTTGAGGCCTCAACACCAAGAGTTCAAGAATCGTAATCCCCATGTCACCAGGTTGGATCCGGAAACCCTAAATGAACTCAGAAGAAAAGGGTTGTGTTTCCGATGTAGGGAAAAATGGTCTCAAGACCATGTTTGCCCTAAAGGGGTTAAGTTCAATCAGATTGAGTACTATTCTACTGGGGAAAGTAGTTCTGATTTTTCCGACCAGCAATCTGATTTTGAAGAAAATGAAGAAGATAGAGCTCCAGAAGAGTCCGGAGATGAGAAGGAAAGTGGTGGAGTTTTAGCTCAACTTTCTAGTTTCCAAAGAAACGAATCATTCAAGGTTCGTGGGATGATCAAAGGGCAGCGAATCGTTGCTTTGATCGATACTGGAGCAACTCATAACTTCATTGATGAAGTTGTGGTAGCCAAGAAGGGGCTGCAAACAGAGGAGTTTGAAGGATTCAAGGTCATGGTTGCCGATGGTTTCCATATTTCTTGCACCAAGAAAATATCTAACATGACCATGCAGTTGGGCAACTACGAAGTCAAGGATGACTTCTATGTAGTTCACATTGGGGATACTGATGCCGTTCTAGGCATCCAATGGCTGCGATCTCTTGGAGAGATCTCTTTGAATCTGCAGACTATGGAGTTGAAGTTCCAATCGGATGGGAAGAGGATAGTTTTGAGAGGCATGTCCAATGGGGGTCCTCGAGTAGTGTCATTCAAAAGAATGGCAAAGCTGATCCGTCACGATCAAGCTGAGTGGGTTGCCGAATGCATGATACTTCCTGCTAGTCCTGTTGAGACTAAACGTGACCAACCTCCTGATATCCAGTCACTACTCACAAAGAAGAGCAAAGTCTTTGCAGATTTGCCTCCTGGACCACCACCTGAACGGGGTTCAGAACACATCATCGAGCTCAAGGAAGGAGCCAAACCGGTGATCACAACTCCATATCGGTATCCGAAGAGGCAAAAGGATGAGATCGAGAAGAATATTCGGGAACTTTTGGAGATGGGTTTCATACGCCCAAGCAAGAGCCCATTTGCTTCTGCGGTGGTTCTTGTGAAAAAGAAGGATGGTACCATGCGCATGTGCGTGGACTATCGTGCTTTGAACCAAAGCACCATCAAAAATAGATACCCCATTCCCAGGATAGATGAGCTCATTGATGAGCTACATGGGGCTAAGTTCTTTTCGAAGATTGATCTGAGATCGGGTTACCATCAGATACGAATGAGGGGATCAGATGTGGAAAAGACAGCTTTCAGATGTCACTATGGCCATTTTGAATTCTTAGTCATGCCATTTGGGTTGACTAACGCTCCGGCTACCTTTCAGTCTTGCATGAACCGGGTCTTTCAGAAGCAGTTACGAAGGTTTGTGTTGATATTTTTTGATGATATTCTGATCTACAGCAAAACTTGGGAAGATCACCTCAAGCACTTGGAGGAAGTGCTTAGTATCATGGAATCTGAGAGTTTGTTCGCAAAAGCTTCCAAATGCGAATTTGGAATGGTGGAGTTACTGTACCTTGGCCACATAATCAGTGCTGAGGGAGTAAAGGTGGATCCGGAGAAGATCAAAGCAGTGGTTGATTGGCCACCACCTGAAAATTTGACTCAGTTGAAAGGTTTTTTGGGCCTTTGTGGTTTCTATCGGAGGTTCGTTAAGGGGTATTCACAGAATGCGGCTCCCCTTACTGATCTCACCAAAAAGGGAGCTTTTGTTTGGTCAGAAAAGGCTCAAGTTGTTTTTGACAAATTTAAGAAAATCATGAGTTCGTGCCCAGTTTTGGCCATTCCTGATTTCTCCAAGCCATTCGAGCTGCAATGTGATGCATCGGGTGAAGGAGTGGGGGCTGTCCTGATGCAAGACAAACACCCTATCGTGTTTGAGAGCAGAAAATTACGGGGTGTTGAAAGGACATACTCAATTTATGACAAAGAAATGCTTTCCATTATGCATGCATTAGCCAAGTTCAGGCAGTACTTGGTGGGAAACAAGTTCGTGGTTAAGACGGACCACAATAACCTCAAGCATTTCATGCACCAGAAAGATCTAAATGAGAGGCAACAGAAATGGGTGAGTAAGCTTCAAGCTTACGACTTTGACATTGAATATGTCAAAGGGAAAAATAATGTCGTGGCCGATGCTCTCTCCAGAAGGCCTCATCTTAGTTCATTGTGTGAGCTTACTGCAGATTGGAGAGACATGTTGCTTGCTGATTATGCAAAAAATCAGTTTGCAACCAGCATTCTGGAAGGTACTTTCCATGATGAAAGGTACCAGGTGGTTGAGGGATTGATCCATTATAAGGGAAGAATCTTTCTGGTGGCTGATTCTAAGCTCAAGAAGAAGATTCTTTTGAATTTTCATGACATTCCAGTTGCTGGTCACCAAGGTTTTTTCAAGACCTATAGGCAGATCCGAGAAAGGTTTTCTTGGAAAGGTTTGAAGAGAGAGGTTCAACGCTACATTCAGGAGTGTCCTGTTTGTCAAGCGAATAAAAATGAGCATACACTACCAGCCGGTTTGCTGCAACCACTTCCAATTCCCAATCAAAAATGGGAAAGCATTTCAATGGATTTCATCACTGGGTTGCCCAAGGCCCAAGGGAAGGATTGTATTTACGTGGTAGTTGACAGATTAACCAAGTTTGCTCATTTCTTTGCCATTACCAGTACTTTTTCTGCAGCCCAAGTTGCAGATTTGTTTTTTCGAGAAGTGTTTAGGTTGCATGGGTTGCCAAAGAATATTGTAAGTGATAGGGACAGCAAGTTCCTAAGTACCTTTTGGCAGGAAGTTTTCAGAATAAGTGGTACTGTGCTCACTCCAAGTACGAGTTATCACCCCCAAACTGATGGGCAAACAGAAGTGGTGAACAAGTGGTTGGAAGGCTACTTGAGAAATTATGTGTCAGAACAGCAGAAAGCTTGGGTCAAGTGGCTGCATATAGGCGAGTACTGCTACAACTCTACTTTTCATATGTCAATCAAGATGTCTCCTTTCTTGGCACTTTATGGGTATGAAGCACCCAGTTTTGCAGATTTGGTGTTTGGTGACAGCAAAGCACCATTAGCCAAGGATTTGTTGCAGCATAGTCAAGACATAATGAGATCCTTGAAGGATAATTTACATATTGCACAAAATCAGCAGAAGTTGTATGCTGATCAGAGGCGCGTAGAGCGTTCTTTTGAGGTTGGGGATATGGTCTATCTCCGTTTACAACCTTATAGACAGTCTACTCTCAAGAAGAGTGGAGCTGAGAAGCTCAAACCTCGCTTCTATGGGCCATTTAGAATCATCAGAAAGGTTGGGGCAGTAGCTTATGAATTAGAGCTACCTTCAGATAGCAAAGTGCATAACGTCTTCCACGTGTCTCGCCCCAAGAAGGCACTTGGACACAATGTGGTTGCTCCTTCACAGTTGCCACCGTTGGATGAAGAAGGACAGTTGGTTCTAGTTCCCGAGGAGATAATTGATGTCAGAGAACGTTCCTTGAGGAATAGAACTATCAGAGAATGTTTGGTAAAGTGGAAGAACCTGCCTATGGAGGATGCAACTTGGGAAAGTGATGAGATATTGCAGCATCCTAGTTTGCGATTGCTTGAGGACAAGCAATCTTGGGGAGGGCGGACTGTAATGTCCCCTTCTCAAACCTGACATTTTCAGTGACCGTTGGCCTTTCTTTGGGAACCCGAAGGCTAGTCGGAGGATGGATTAGGGTTTCCTAATTTTGAGGAGGTCTTTGCTCAGAGATGGTGGATTCAATGGCGGATTCCTTCTGGGTTTTCAGAGGGCTTCGCAATGGTATGTTCATCTCGGCAATCAGAGCACTTTTTGGAATTTACTATTTTTAGTAAATTCTATTTTTGGCAGCTTTCCAGATGAGTTCAGCTCGGTTGACTTCCTGCTTCAATTGGTCAGATGTTTTGCTCAGTATTGGCTTCAGGGCACTTTCGGAGGGATAAGTTAAGTCATGTAATTAAAAAGTCACATTTTCAATATTATATTTTAACGTTGACCATGGGCCTAGATTAATGACTTAATGATGTTTTAAAAAAGGGGGTCTTTTGAGGGTGGCGCCTCATTAAGGAATATTTTAATTATTTCTAAAGTCTGAGCAAGCTATTGTTGGGCGCATCTATTAAAGTATTATATTTATTTAAAATGTCAAATCTAAAGCTTTGAAGGAAAAGTACGCCCATCCTTGAGGAGAGTGGGTTTTGACCTAAAAGCAACTTTTAGGGTTTTGCAAAGTCAACGGAAGAATTATAAAGAGGAGTCTTGGTGCATCATTTGGGCATCTTTGGACGACTATACTGTTATGCTGCCGGATTGGCTCTGGGACTGCTTCGAGGAATGAAGGCCTCCTAGCTTGGGCATCTCTTCTCGTTTGTAAGACAACGACTAGTGATGATTATTAGTCTAGTTTGTCTGTCAAACAGATTGAAGAAATCTGCATCTTGTTCTTGACGGGTGTGAAAGGATCTTAAGGTCTTGCGGCATACTTCATCGTGGGTGGTCAAGCTTGAAACGAGGTTGGATCTATTAATTAATATCTTCATTTTCAGTTTCATTTCTCAGCAAAGGAACGCTTTAATATTATTGCGAGCTTCACATATGTTGATTTGTAATTGATAGCAAGTTGTCATCTTTCAAATTGTATACTGGCAGTAGTACTGACAGTCTTTAGATCCTTGCTTATCAGATTGTAGTGTTCTTTCTTTCAGCATTTGTTATTGTATGTAATCCATCTCCGCCCTATGGTCGCTACTTACCCACTCTAGGTCAGCAAGCACATTCTGGGTGTTGAGTGTTTCAACTTTCAGCAGTTCTTTTCAAGCATTGCTTTGTATTCACTCCGTCATATGGTCGCCCCTCACTCCGCATTGGATTGGGTAGCACATACTTGACGTTGAGTTCTTTCCTGCATTTAGAATAGGAAGATCCTCTGACCAATGCTCGCCATCATCGGCGCCATTCTGGTTAGAGTTGTTTTCTTGCACGTTTTGGTTTTCTCCTCTAACCTTAACGGGTGCACTGCTTGTAATTTATAAATTGAAAAACGAAAAAATTTGGCTCGGAATATTTCAGCTTGATAGTCAATTATGATTTGCTTCATTTAATATTGAATCATATGTAGATAAAGTGGTTTATGATGTAGTGCCTATGAATGTTTGATGTTTTCTATTGGGAAGGCAATGGCAGCATAATAGGAATGTGATTCATGATGGCAAGGAAAATAATTATCAAGTGCATTTAAAAGGTAAGAGGCACATACTGAAGCCTTTCAAAGAGGATGGAATTTTAGCTATCATCACTTTTGTTGCTCTTTGAATTGAACTGAAAAGAATAATTCAATGATTTTAAGAAGAGCAATTACCTTCCATTTCTATGTTCCACAAAGTTTTAGAATGGGAGACGGGGAATGCAGGGATGGGCTAAAAACTGGGGATTGCCAAGGGATGGTGGCACAAATATATCAAGTGCATTTAAGAGGTAAGAGGCACATACTGAAGCCTTTCAAAGAGGATGGAGTTTTAGCTATCATCACTTTTGTTGCTCTTTGCATTGAACTGAAAAGAATCATTCAATGATTTTAAGAAGAGCAATTACCTTCCATTTAATCTATGTTCCACAAAGTTTTAGAATGAGGGACGGGGAATGCAGGGATGGGCTAAAATTTGGGGAGTGCCAGGGGATGGTGTCACAAATATATCATAATTATAGGACTTTCCTAGACTCAACAAGTCCCAAGCTGATTGCATACAAATGAGGCCAACAGACTCATGACCTGGGAAGCCAATGAGTCCTATCAGATTTGCCAAGTCTGCCAGACTCAGCTGTCAGTCACACTCAGCCATAAAATTCAGAAAATTAAAGCAAAAGAAAAGCTAAGGTTCAGACTCAACCATAAAAATAAAAGTACACCACTTGGCCTAGCAATACTTCTTTTTTATGTATGAAAATAAATTTGAAGATGAAAAGCAAGCTTGTCTTATCCAAAACAGCTTTTAGATCTACACTTTTTAACACTTGTGGAATGTGCAGAGAAAATTGTAGGTTGGGATGGCCAAGAGATCAAGTCTTCACATACGCCATTCATATAAATGAATCAATACTTGCCTGCTAGTAAATGCAAACTCCCCGTCTGTTATGGAAATTATCACTTTGAGCCAAATATGTATACCTTAAGTTTATTTAGTTTTGCACATCTTCAAAAAGAGGACTCGAAACATTAAGGAGAAATTGCACACACGATACTAAATCTAAGAAATATTATAGAATAACCTTATAACATGATATTTATATAATCCACAAGATAAGGTGGGGTAATGCAGATAAAGGTAGGCTACAATATTTGTCTTGAATACACAAAAAACTAAAACTGGCGTCACATCCCATTTGCACTTACCCTTAGGGAGCAGAATGTTAATATTTGATACATGATCAAACGAGTGTGCATTTTGTGATTTAATATGATGTATTAAATGCAATGACATGTATGATCAGTATGTTACTATGACAGTTCATTATTTCATTGATTATGCAGAATATTCATGCAGATTATTCAATATTTGAACTGATACCTGATTGCTCATGATGTTTAAGCACATGTTTATTGTTTTAAAAATAATTGATGAATAGTGTGATGTAACAACTGATATTTTATTTATTAATACTGGTTTGCAATTATATTCATGTCCAAGCCTCCAGAAGAACATTGGCAAGTTGCAAAATGTGTTCTTCGATATGTCAAAGGTACACTCACCTTTGGCATTGTTTATCAGCACTCTAGAATCTGGATATACTGATTTCAATTTGGCTAGATCAATTGATACTCGCTGATTTAGATTTTGATTTACTTTTACTCTCA
This sequence comes from Sequoia sempervirens, assembly GCA_007258455.2. NCBI lineage: Eukaryota > Viridiplantae > Streptophyta > Pinopsida > Cupressales > Cupressaceae > Sequoia > Sequoia sempervirens. The sequence goes on along the minus strand of VDFB02021906.1, from coordinate 17,948 downwards.
GGTTGGTAGTAATTTCATGGCAAAGAAAGTTACAACATACAATTGCCTTATCTTGCATGAAAGCAGAATATATGGCAACTATTAGTGCAGGGTGTGCGGCAATGTGATTACAAAGGATTGCTTAATTTTCAACTTGGTCCCACTACACTGACTTCACTCTTTTGTGATAATCAGGGAGTCCTCGAGATGGCAAAGAATCTAGTCTATCATGCCTGCACCAAGCATATTGAGGTTCATCACTATTACATTCACCAATTGGTTGATAATTAAGACTATGTTTATTATTGCCCTACAGAGGAGCAGATTGCAGACATAATGATTAAATCACTCAGTAAAGATAAATTTATCAAATTTAGAGATAAGCTTGGAATTGAATCTGGTTGAGTCATTAGGGGGGGCTGCTAGATATATCATAGATGTATTAGTCAATAGTTGATCAAATATAATATTTATAATAAATGGCTTAGGTTAGATTTCATGTTAGTGGTTCCAGTTTAAGCTAACACCCAAATTAGGAGAGCTCTTTTCTTGTAGAGGTTTCATTGATGTTTGTTTGTGTAGGCTGTTTGACAGATAGCCAACTTGACTTCCCTTTATAAGCCAATTTAATGGGCACAAATACAATGAGAAAAAGTCACTTGTTTGAGGCTTTGTAATATTGAAAGTATTTCTTCTATTTCTCTAGTACACTCACACTTGATAGATGAAAAAGAACTGGTAAAATGTTAATAAACATCAATAGAGACTAATCTGCATTGGAATTAACAAACAAAAACCAAAGTTACAACAGACCACTCATATTTAGAGGTAAAATATAATAGCAATATTATACAAAAATAGTAATAATCTGGATGTCCTCTAACAATCATTCCAAGAGGATTTGCTTATCTGGAGAATCCGGAGACTGCTACAAAAAGCCATAAAATGTGAAAGGAAAGCAGATCTGGGAAAGCACGTTTGTTCTAAGAAGAAATTAGAGTTATCAAAGTTCTAATATGGAAGATTTAGACTAGACTTCATAGCATTAGATACTTTTTCTATGAAACATACTCGATGCAAAACGTGTTCCATGCAAAGATGTGGAAAAGGATGAGTTGTTCACTTTCACTTGCTCTAGAAAGCGAGGAATTTAAATGACAGAGATGAAGATCCCATGAATGATGTTCTGGGCAGGATAACTGCAACTACAAAAAAAAAATTAATAATCACAATTCATAACCATCTTATCAGTCTTGTATCTGCACATCTAATTGAAAGTTTGTTGTTCCATGCTTGGCAGTTCTGCATCTTGAAACACAGAATAGTCACTGATACCATCCAAGAAAATGTAATTTCTGAAATGTTACTCCACCCTAGTTTCATTTTCTTGGTGATGTTCCAGGATTCCTAAGAAGGGGTGTCTTTTGAAAAGCCAATGCTAGACCAACAGAATCAAAACTGAATCTCAATATCAGTCTTGAACTTGCCATACCAAAATTCATAAGTTTTAGAATGATATTATTGTTTGGATCTAGGTTGCCAAATCGGGTACGGGTACAGTTACGTGGGTATGACAAAAAAATTTGGGGAGTTGGGTACGGAATCAGGTACGTCTGTACAAAAATATAATAAAATATTCAAATATACATATAATAATTATATATATATATATATATAAATAATATATTTTAAAAATTATATATATTATTAATAATTTAATTATATAAGACTATAAGTAAAACTGTAAAATAATAAATTGTATAATATTATGAAATCATAAATATTAAATATGTAAAATAATAAATACTAAATACTAAATACCAAAATTATATTTCAAAAGTTATATATATTAGTAATTTATTATTTAATTATTATAAATATATATATATTACGAAATATGTAAACAATTATATATCCAGGTATTAGCATTATGAAATATCATTATCAAATATCTAAAGACTAAAACATTTAAAAAATTAAATTTAAACTAAAACATAAAAAATAAAAAATACAGTTTATATTATCTAATGACAATATATATTATTGGGTTGAAGTTTTTTGTTTTTTTTTTTTATTAAAAAAATTTAAAGAAGTCCGTGCCGCACGCATTTCTTCCTGTGTCGCGTGTTTCTTTCTTTCTCTGTTGTTGGGGGTTTCTCTCTGCAACTGGTCGAAGTCTGAGGCGCGCGTCGGAGGTTTCTTTGCGCAACTCGTCAAAGTCTGAGGCGCGAGCAGGTAAAAGCTTGGAAAATGGAAACTGAAAGTCGAATAAAACTCACAAGTGAAAAACAAAACAAAACACTTTGCAATTGATAACACGCAAAATCCATGCTTTCATTAAACATTTTCGCCCTAAAATGCGCGAAATTCGATGAAAATGGTCAAACACGTTTTCAAAACCGCCAAAAAACAGGGTTGAATCGCCACGTCATTACCAAAAACAGCCCGAATCGTTTTTGCAAATCCGGAATTACACCCACAGGCGAAAAACCGATTCCTGTGCGATTCCAAAGCGATTCATACCCGTTTTCGTACCTGAATCGTTTCGTCTCTGGAAACGACACCCTCAACAGAGCGATTCGGTAACCTAGGTTTGGATACAAAGATAGTTCACAATTAACAGAATAACAACCAAACAAAACAAGAAGATAGTCTAAAAGACATATTTTACTCATAAACATAAGATATATGAAATTTATGCCAGTAAATAACAGCAAATAATTTCTCACCTGTATATGGCAATTAAGGCTTCTGGTGCCATTCCAGCAGCTGACCCACAAATATATGGGCTGAACTTGATATTTGTGGCAACAACAGCATAATTGAAAATAGTATAAGGAAATGGCGATACTCTCACAAGCGCAATGATTTGGAACTGATGAAACCAACTTCCTTCTCCTGCTAACCTTATCACTGCAGCTTTTTTAGGCCATCTTTTCAGCCATCTCTGAATCAGAAAATGTTAGAACCTGTTAGTACCAACTTTGCATGAAAATATGCTTTTTGAAAATTCTACCAAGAACACTAAATACATAGCAAGCGATCATAATTTGAGGTTAGAATCTATACATTTATTTGATTCCGAAATAGTGATCCAATGAAGTAAGGCAATGCCATGCCTATTGTAGTTCCCACCATTATTATCAGAAATCCAAGGCCATAACCAAAAATCATTCCTGCCAGCCACATGGAAGGCCCTGATGGTAGCAAGAAAACAGGAAAAATGGCCATAGAAGCAATAAGAAGAAATGCGAGAATAGGCCTTTTGAAGGTTGATGCCTCCCATTTCATAAGTGGTAGGACAACCTGCACAATCCAAAGAAAAAACATTTCTCAGAAGGAAAAAAAAATGAAGAAAATGTTGCTGTAAGTAAACATGGCAGATGAATTACACTCAAATGAGAGCAACCACAAATCTCCTAGTTTATTTCTCAGAGTAAAAAATTGCTCAAACAGAATCAGCCATTCACCAGTAATGCTTAAGCCTAACTGGTTCACTTCTCTAAAATATCATGATGATGTATGAAACTAGAATGAAAGTATCGATACAGTTAGCTTAACGTGTCATATTAGAACTGCATTGTGCAACATCTTTTTTGTTTTAAAAGGTTTTTTCCAATAGCTAGTACTTTTGTTTTATTTTAACCTGCAAAGCATGCTCAAAGACTTTGATCCATGAACTAGGGTGGATATGCCACACAGTAATCAAAAAATAACACACCTTGACAACTATTTCTACCATCTACGATGGTTTCAAATTATAAAAGGCATGTATACCATGGCATAACAGAGATCTAAACATCAACAATTGTGGAAATAAACTCAACAAGCATGCTCAAATCTGGAACAACACAATTTGATCTAGAGAAAACCCACTTTGGATGAAAAACTCCAATTGAAGGAGTAACTATTCCCCATTCCACTAGGTAAGAAGAAAGTACGATGAGTATACAATGGCCAACTTGATCCTAACAAGCTCTAATGTGACTCGAGAGCTCTGAGTCACTCAGTCTCACAAACTCACACATGCACACTTAATGATGGCTCTACACACCACCAAAAAGAGGGTCTAACCCCTTCTAAGATGTGGAAGAGGTAGTTAAGACCTCTCCTCAGCTCCCCCAAGGTAAGAAGATAAAAAACCAACCATCAAAACTGGAGTTGAAATGTTCGGTGTTCCAATTGCTCACTCACTGCCCCCACAAAGACACATTCACTGCTGTACTAGTAAATCATTTGCTGCTTTTTAACAAGTTCATCAGGGAAAATTGCAAGTTCCACAATGGCAAACGTGTGTTCATCAGGGAAAATGTGTGTTCACCACTTACACAACCGGCTAACTCGTCATTCTTGCCTTTCTAGGTAGTTTTCAGGTCTGTAACTTCAAATAAATGCATTTCAAATGAGTCACATTCCATCTGTAACCCACACCAATCCTTTCCGCATCCCCTGCATACCAGTTTGATGACAAATTCATATGTAGGGTATCTCAACTACACCCAATGAGCTAGTAACAGCATAAGACCTGAATTATGGATCAGATTTTCATTAAGCTAACCACTAGAATATCTAAGCTTCTTGAGCAACTTGTCTATGATATCAGCAGGAAAATTTTACTTTGATATTTTATTTTAAAAGTTTGCTAATATGTTATACAAAATTTAAAAGGGGCATACTGTCAATTCATCATACATCTTTGGTAGAACAGGTGACGGCTTTAAACTGCAAACAGAAGCCACTCGTCAACTTCCACTGAAAAATAGGATGTTGAGAAGGCAAGTCTAGGAGAAATGTTTCACAATCAGTTTAAAAGGATTAGTTACTGGCTACACATCATCATTTTTTCTCTATAACCATGCTGTCAGGTATGTCTACTTCATCTCTATTAAATAGTAAATGTAATATTAATGGTCATCTTAACATTCCTTTAATTTAGCTTTGTAACTTGTGTTACTTCTTCCGTTAGTTTTCCGTTTTGGCACCAATCACGTCTCCATGATTGTTGGTCGCCTATCATTGTAATATATATATTCATTGCTCTGTCAATCAATAAAGTGATCTGATAATTTACACAACATGGTATCAGAGCATAGACTCGACCCTGGGTGATTTTTTTTGGTTAAGATTTTCGTGCAAGGGTTTTCAGCTGGTGGACGCGTGTTCCTTCCTGGGCGTGTGTCTAAACCCTTCTGGGCGCGACTTTAAATCTCTTCAAGGCGTGTTCTTTTTGTTCTGCGTTTTTCGTTTCTTCCTTTGGCGTGTTTCTGGGCACATTTTCGTGTCTCTCTTCCAGCCTGTGCGGTGCAGATTTTACCCTCTTTCTGGCATGATTTTCTTCTTTTATGAGCCACGTGTTTTCTGAGGAGCTTCTGGCCATGCATTTTAGGCGCAATTTGGTTCGATTTCTGGCCCATGATTTTCCCTATTTTGGACGCATTTTTTGCAGATATTCAAAACGCAATTTCCAGCTTCTTGTTGCCATGCTTTCATGGAGTTTTGAAGCTGTTTTTCTGAATTTTTTGAGCGTCACCGATCTGGGTGTTTTCTTTTGCACGTTTTCTTCACAAAAACATGGGTTTCTCCATGCCACCGGATCTGCACACGCAACATCTATCTGTCTGCCGAATCTGGGTGTGATTTTACCTGTGGCTAGGGTTTCTCAACCTTCCTGTAGATGTTTTCTTTTTGCAGATTTTGATTTTTGCACGATTTTTCAGTAAAATCAGCCAAAATTTTATTCTGATCACAATATTTTTCTGGATTTTTGGAGATATTTTTTGGGTTGTCTCTATTTTTTTCTGGGTACTTCGAAATTTGTATCTTGGGATCCGTGCTTTGAAATTTGTGCCAAGTTTGCGTGATTTCATGGCAGCTTGAAAAGTTCTTTGAGCCAGTTTTGACAATTTTCTAGGAAAATAAAAAATTTGCAAAGAGTTTTCGGAAAAAAAAAATTCTTCAAAAATTTACACCAAGTTACCTCATGTTTTCGTGCTTTGGAAAACAAGAGGGATGGCGTCTTTGTCCAATATTATGTTGGAAAGTTTGCAGAGGGTCAATGGAAAGAATTACAACATGTGGAAGCAAAGGATGCTTACCATCTTTGAGTATCGGTGTCTGGATGCGCTTGTTCTTGGTACAGAGGTTCGTCCCACTGCTGCTGGGAAGGATCAGGACAAGTATGATGGAATTAATCGAGAGGCAGTCATGCTTCTTAAATTATCTATCTCTGATGACATGTTACCAGAAATACCTTCTGATAAATCTACTGCAGAGATCTGGAAGCATCTGAAAGATCTTCATGAGACCTCAGACAAGGGAAGGGCTTTCTTTCTGAAGAATATTCTCTTTTCTATTATGATGGATGACCAAGCGTCTTTGCAGGAGCACTTGATGAAAGTACAAAATATTCACGATCAATTGGAGGCCGTTGGTCGTAAGGTAGAAGAGGAGGATATGGTGGTGATTACTTTGAAAAGTTTGCCACGTTCCTACGAGCACTTCATCGAAACGCTCAACATTACATCCACCAATGTTGACTTGAAGTTTGATGAAATGTGCAACAAGCTTTTGCAGCAAAATCAGTGGAAGAAGCAGTTTGGGAGCCGCAGTGAGTCTCCAAGTGTTGAACAAGCATTTACTACCAAGAACATTGGCAAAGGCAAGTCCACTCAGCAGAAAGGACGAGGCAATTCGGAGGAGGGCTCCAAGAAGTCTTTTACTTGCCATTACTATTGGAAGATTGGTCGTATACAAAGGTATTGCAAAAAGTAGTTGGCTGATGAGAAGTCCAACCAGGAAGCATCTCAGCAAAGTGCTCACGTAGCAGAGCAGACTGAGCAGAAGTAGTTTGTGCATTATGCATTTTGATGACCAGCACAATATGGGTAGACTTAGTTTCTTGTTTGTATGATGACCATTAAGGGAGGGTATTAAATATTAAATGTAATATTAATGGTCATCTTAACGTTCCTTTAATTTAGCTTTGTAATTTGTGTTACTTCTTCCGTTAGTTTTCCATTTTGGCACCAATGACGTCTCCGTGATTGTTGGTCACCTATCATTGTAATCTATATATTCATTGCTCTTTCAATCAATAAAGTGATCTGATAATTTATACAACAATCTCTTACCATACAGGAGTCATTTTCACATACAATTCTACCAAGAATCATCAATCACAATTACCTTGTCCTCTAATGTAAACTAGTATTAATAACTTACAAAGAAACGAATGGGAGTAAAGTTCCTTATGGACTTGTGCCCAAGGCACCTGTTTGTGAGAGCATTTCACTCCTACAGGGTTGATCCAGATTCAATCCCTTATGGAATATTTGATGTAAAAGCAATGTATTACACAAGCAGTTAAGTACCCTCCATGGAACATAACTGTCATGGCCCCTACCTAAACATGTAGCAATTACCTTAATAGAGGAAAGGGGCGATGAGTAGGTCAGTGATCATTATTAAAGGTAGCGCTCATTACTTAAAACAGCAATTAAAGAATCAAAACAAAGGCAGCGCTTGGGAACAAAACAAAACAACATTAAGTTTTAAACAAAAATACATGGCCTTTGGAAAGGAGATCTCTATTCCAAGGGGAGCATCATTTCAGTTAGATATGAAGATATAAAAGGCAGTTCATATTCTTGGGAGAGGGCATCAAGTGGAGATTGGAAAAAGGAAAATCAGAAATTGAAATATAAGATATCGATTGGAAATAAATATTGGTTTCAGCAAGAAAATTATTGCGAAGTTTGAGAATATACATTATATATATCATAATTGCATAATATTTTATTACCAATTAATACAATAGATTCCTTTTAGCAATCTATTTTGAATTTATAGAAGTGTTTTGCAAATAGGGAGGCCGATCAACCTTCCGAGTTTACAAGAGGTGAAGTACCAGCCTTTCCTTCATCAAGCATGCCACCCCGAGATGCAACGCTCATGGGCCGGGAGGCGTATGAGTGCTCCCGAGCTTGTTGAGGAAGGCAATCTTCATGCATCTTATCAAGCACACCACCTCGAGATGGATGGAATGGAGCTCCTGCCATGCTCATGGGTTGGGAGGCAAATGAGTGCTCCTGGGCTTGATCAAGGAGGATGGAGCGCCTCCAAGGTGGACTAAGGGATGGAGTGGTCCTAAGATCCTGCCATGTTTGTGGGCCGAGAGGTAGATGAGTGCTCCTGGGCTTGAGGGTCTTCTCAAGTACACCACCCCAAGATGGATGAACGAGGATCCGCCCATGCTCTCACAATACAAGGACAACCATCTTTGAGATCGCGGTTTGCAAACATTTCAAGTCAATTCCTAATATGATTGGCTATAGGAATATGCCTTGGAATAATCATTAATGATGTTAAGATATTTTGAATTCAAATGTTAATGATGCTATGAACTATAGATCTAACTATTATGATGTTTTCACTATGATGTATTGCTAACAATATTATAATATTTTATGTATTAAATTGAATATAACCATAAAGTCAATACGTGTTATTACTAATATCAGTTTTTAGTGATTATTGTTATTTTGCAGGCCTAAAATTAGGAATTTCCCAAAAGGGAGCATTACAATAACATGGGCATGCACACCCAAAAAAATTAACCCTTTGCGCTTTCTGAGAAGAAAAATTAAAGACCTCTATATGCAAGGTAGATTAATCAATCAATTTATCTTCTACTTTATAATTATACAGCGCACCAAGCCTAGTTGCTTTTCCTTTATGATATGTATATGTTGCCTGAGTTGCACAAGGACGTCAAGAGCTCTAAAAAGCTTTACTGTTTGGAACAAGAAGTGTAGATTTGACTGATTGTTGAGAACGTATCAAGGTTCTACAAGTATTTAAAAGACTCCAAGTTGTAAGCCAAGTTTTCCAAAACAAGTTCCCAAGACTCCTCTCACAAGTTCCTCTGAGCCCTAAAGCAGGACTTTGGATTTTGCCAAGTTGTTAATGTATTACCAAATTTTTGTTAGTTTATTATGGCGTGGACAAAAAACATTTATTGTTGTGAAATTTGTTATATTTTTTTAAAAAAATTATAATTTGTGAGTTTTTTGACCAAATGTAAATCCAATACTAAAAAGGCCTGACAAGTTCAAGCCAGGTCTAAATTCAAGATTAGGATTTTAAGTACTTCACATGGACCAAGTGCCACTCAGAAGGTGTTTCAGTTTGTTGCAAATATATTATATTTACTTTCATGCAAACGAAGTAAATATGATTATTGCAACTTAGGATGAGGTTAGGAACGTTTTGTATAGATGCATAAGATCAACAAGTTAAGGATGTTGCAATTTCAGAAGGAAATTAAGCATAGAAGTGAGCATGACATCATGTATGCAGAGATGTGAAAAACTTTGCTAATCAGTAAGCTTCTATGGTGTGTAAGATCAACATGTTAAAAGACAAGTTCCATGGGAGCACGTTTGCAAAAAAAATGGACAAGTTTTGAGCGACAACCAGATGTGTCTAGAGTACAAGCACAAAAATAAGAAAGGTCAGCAAGAAAAGGCTTGGGAAGAATGAGAAATTATGGGAATTCATGAGATGTGATGAGGTGAAATTAAGAAGAGGAAAGTGATAAAGAAGAACCTGCAGAGAATAGAGAATTTGCAAAAGTCTACAAGCAATGAACTTACATTATTCAATAGCAGATGACCAAATGATGTGTAACTTTAGCTTTGCTAGGAGAGCTCCGTGAAAATACCTTTAAAGCCACAATCTCTTATTACATGGATGATGAGAAATAGTTAGTCTCTTAGAACAATGATCTTTCACCTAGCAAAACAAACCACATGCCAAGTTGGCTATCCATGCAACAACCTACATTACCAAACAAAAGAGAAATCTTAACAACACTTCTAATCTAAATGATATATCTAACACTCCCCATTAATGACTAAACGAGATCACTTACAAGCTTATCTCTAAATTTAACTAATTTATTTATATTAAGAAGTTTAGTCATTATGTCTGCAATCTGCTCCTTTGTAGGATAATAATAAAGACAAACATATTCATATCGACTAACTGGAAGCTGTAATGGTGATGGACCTCAACATGCTTTGTTTTGGCATGATATATTAGATTCTTCACCATCTTGAGGACTTCTTGATTATCACAAATGAGTGAAATCAGTGTAAAAGGACAAAGTTGAAAATCAAACAAGATCCTTCAGAACCACATCACCTCACATCCTAACCGACAGTTGCCTCATATTCTACTCCAACAAAAGATAAGGCAACTATATGTTTTTATTTAATTACCCCTGATCCAAGAGTAAAGATATAAACAATGGTACATCAGCAAGTATTATCCAATGCACCAAGGGGACACATCAACCCCCTACAAATCCCCATGTTTTTGAGATGGGGATGTCTCCAAGACGTGGGGACATGGGGGATACGTCCCCCCACCACTCTGCCACCTCTGTCATGACGCCACCAAGATGCCACTAAGATGACGAGGACACTAGGATGTTTGGGGGACGCCCAAGAGTCCCTCAACCATCTCGAGGACGCCCAAGAGTCCCTCAACCGTCCCGAGGATGCCTACGCATCTCCCACAGCCAACAGGAAAGAAAAGTTAAAAATTAAAAAAAAAACATTATTTTTTTTGGTTTGGGTTCCCAAGGCCAAACCCTAATGGCCAATGGGCCCCACCAAAGGACCAAGAGTCACCCAACCGTCCCAGAGACTTCTTGGTGTTGCAAAAGACAAGCAATAAAATCGTGAAAAACACATTCACCATGAAGGTTTGTGAGGTTTTGAAGGCCTTAATTTGTGCTTGGACCCCACGAGGGGCGCTGTCACTCGACCCTACTAGGGGCTCTGCCCCCAAACCCCTGCAAGGGGCTGTCATGTCCCCAAAATCTGATTGGGCCCAAGATTCAAATTTGGGCGAGAACAATGTTTATTAACACTAAAGATCTTATTTTTAAAAATTTGAATAATAAATAATAAAATAAATTGAAATTATTAAATAATAATATTTAAATTTTAATCTAACCTGGTCCTATCTAGCCAATCCAGTTGGGAAGGCACTAAGGAGGCGTATATTAATGCATTCAATTATTTGTTGAAATCATCACTGTAATGTCCCCTTCTTAGTAGTGCTCAGTGTAGTTGGCCGCTAGCCTATCCCGAAGGCCCGTAGGCTAGTCAGAAGCAGAAATTAGGGTTTCCTATTTTCTAGGAGGATACTTTGGCAATTTTGGAGGCTTGCATGTTGGAGTTTTGCAGTTTGGATTCTGGATTCCTTATGGGTTTTCAAAGAGCTTCGCAGTGTTGTGCCATGCAACTGAAACAAGTAACTTTTCCGGACTTACTATTTTTAGTAAATTGCGATAGCTACTCAGAATGTGGTTAAAATGCATTTGGACACACTATTTTTAGCAATATGGTATTTATAGTGAGTGCTATTTTTAGCAATGCTATTTTTAGCAAGGTTTCAGCAAGCCAATTCAGAGGCTATTTCAGGCAAGTCAGTTTGAGCAGTTTGGTCTCCCGCACTCTTGGAGCTTATTTTGGTAAATTCCATATTTTTGGTTGGATTTATATTTTAAGTGATTTTTTGGCTAAGGCTTGGAGGATGCCTAGTTTGATGAAATAATGTTTAAGTGAAAAATATTTCAAATGCTAAAGTGGACAACTTCTTGAGGAGGTAATATTTAAGTCCTTAATAATGTATTTTTCACTTGATAAAGTGAGACACCTAACTTATGAAATATTGGCAATTTTAATAAAGTTATCTCTCCTCATGTTTGGATGCCAAGTTAAGGAGGCAAATGAAGTTTGAATGAAATGCAAATGCAGTTTGATGAAGGTGAATGTGAATTTAAGTTGGGCGCCCTAATTGGAGGAAATTGAATTTGAATTTGTGGGAGAAAAGGTTATAAATAAGAGTGTTGGGCTTCATTGTTGGCATCCAATGCAAATTATAATGAAGTGCTGCCAAAATTCCTACAAACTCGCTTTGAGGAAAGCATACCTCCTACCAAACTTAGTTTCGTGCTTGCAAGATAGCACCTAGCTAAGCATTTGGACTATTCTTTACACTGAAGAATAGATTGAACATAATGGAGATGATTACCTTTGATGTTTTCTAAAGTTTTTGGTGTGTTTTTTCAATTTTTTGTGTGCTGGTTTGGTGCTTGCAGAAGCATGTTTTTGCTTGTAGTTCACTGGGTGATTTTTTGTTGATTTTGGGTATTGACCCCATGTTTGAATCTTTCTTGGTCGCCTCACTTTGTGGAGTTTCAGATTTTATTGTGGTGAAATGAATTTCTTCTTGCTGGTCACCCCTCCTTGAAGGTCATACCTTGCCTACAGGTGCCTTGGAATGCGTGCATAAAATATTCAAAGGTGTTTGCTGCTGCTTCTTGACTTTGATTTGGGTATCTACCTCCTATGCTACCTTTGCACTTTGTTTCATATCAATCGGAGGAGTATTGGATGAGTTGTGAGCATTTCGGTGTGATTCATGCTTGCTGGTTTGAGTACTTTGTACGCTGGTTTTTCATATCAGATTGTTAGAAGTTTAGATTTTGGCTTGTTTTCCATAGTTGATTAGCTTGTGAAGTTTTGGAGATCATCTAATATCATTTTGGAGTGGATTGGACAGCTAATAATACTCTTGTAACTTACAGATTGCTTCTCATTGTAAGGCTGAAATCAATAGTACTGATTCAGTCACTTTATATTTCTGCACTTTACTTTGTAATTCCCACTTTTAGTGGAAGGGACAAGCCTCACCGTCCATTTACTTTCAGCATTTACTTTTTGTACTGCCCGCTGAACAAGCGGAAAGGGTCGGCAAGCCGCCCATACTTTACTTTTCAGTACTTTGTAATTCATCATCATGTTAATCGGCTGAGCCATCAATATACTCCCGCTGAATAAGTGGTCGAGTTGCATTTGCATCATATTTTGATCGGTTGAGTTGTCCTTTCATTGTACTTTCCTATAGTTTCAGTTTTACAAACTAACAATCCCCTTTCTACCATATGCTCTCACCTTGCCCGCACTGGGATTTGGGTGATTAGAAAGTGAAAGGGTTCCTTTCCGCTGGTTTATTTGGATTTGCTAACGCTAACGAATGAAATGTTGTGGCAAAAATTGAAAAAAATTGTAAGGGGGTTATTTCAATCATGGAGGATGAAATCAAGTTATGATTTATCAAGGACGATACCCTCTGCTAGCTGCATCAAGTGAGACGCAAACCTCACCAGCGTCGTGATTTCCTTCCTTGCAACATCTGCCATTCACATTCTAATATGTGATTTGCATGTTCAGGGTTGAACAAGTCTAAGAAGCGAAGCTAAGAAGGGAGGTGATTACACTATGAAGAGTGGCGGAGCCTTTCAGGCTTGTGCCATTCCTAAACCACTCCTTCCTGGTTGCGATTCCATACTCCTGTTGTCACCATCGTGTTTCACATCAGGTTTTTCTCATTCCGCGCAAAGGAGTCCCTGGGTGAGAGACAGGTGCCATTGAAAGGGCACACATATATTGTGATAGTGCCCTCAATAATTCACAAGTTCTAGATTTGACTATTGCATTTACTCTGTCACAAATCCAATAGCATCTATGATTTATCCTTTGAATCAAGCTTGCATCCAGCATCCCCTAAATGTGATTTTCATTATCTTTTGTAGTTGATTATCAGCCACCGCCTTGGAATTATATGCAGGTCTGTGAATGCACTATTATATTGACAATATATCATTCTTGACATTGATCCGATCTCGCAAACAATGGGGTAAGTCTGAGATTTATCCAGATACTATTTGGCGTTCTATAAACTATTACCTATTGTGATATGGGCGAGAGTCTTATTTTGCTTCTATTGTGTATGAAATTAGTGCATACTATATTTCAATTTGATTACGGAATTCTATTGTTGTGTGATAATTCTTGCTTGAATATTAAAACATATTCAGTTTCAGTATTAAATCCTTATTGCTGTCATATATTGTCGTCAGGGGCAAATCTTATCTTGGTGTATTTTTCAATTGTGTGCAAACTATGCTGGGTGTATTTCAGTGGTATCAGAGCTTGGCATCCTGCCAGCCTGTGTACCTTTTCATGAGCGATAGGGATTTAAGGTACCAACTCAGGGAAAGGAGAAAGCTACCATGGGTGACAAAGAAGATGAAGGGCAACAATTTGTTAGGGAATCCAAAGAGTTCCAATCCAACATGACAGAAACCATGGTGGAAATGGTCCAGCTGTTGAGAGGTTTGAACCAACAACTGAACATTGGTAGGACAGTGCAAAATGGTACTGAGGGCAGCAGTTCAGGTGTGGTGAAACCAGCAGCCTCTACAAAGATTTTCAAGGCCAAATTCTCGAACAATGTCATGTCCCCGGAGTGGAGTCCTGAAATGTAAATACAAGAAAATATATATTTAAAAATTATTATAATTAAAATATCAGATGATATTATAATTATAATAGTCAAATATAAAATAAAATATTAATATAAATCAATAAAATGAACTTATAGATATAATACTAAATTAAGAGGCATATAATATATATTAGTATTGATAATTGTAAATAATGATAACAATAAAACATTCACAAAAGCAAATGAATAAAAACCAATAATATTTACAGCTCAACTAAATGAATAAACATTGATATGAAATATAATAGGTCCTCAAGTGTGGCCGATACTTAGTGGTGTCTGAAATCCTCCAATCGAAATAGCTTAACCCGACTTCCATCCCACCGTATATGCCTTGCCATAGATTATCAGCTATATCAATGTTGATTATTCACTTGTCATAGCAATCCGCGATATTTGTTGTCGCAATCTGAGTGAGCATCAAAAGCTACCGCTCCTAATTTTAAAAGACATCCATCAGGAAAATTATCGGCTTTCTCCAAATTTAGATATTCTCCTAGTCGTCACTTTAGACCAAGTCAAACAACATTGGCCAGAGATTTACCAGTTAGCCAACCGAGTAAGGAGCTCCTGATTTTATCGGCACAATATTGTAAAACAACAACGATCTTCCTCAAGGTTTATCGGCAAAAGCATTAGATAATACTAGTAAATATTAATTATCACCTAAGCCAATTATAAGATGATGTTAATTGAGATCATTGACCAATAGACACATCTTTTGGGACAAGTGAATACCATGAAGGGGTATGTCCCTCAACCCACCGAAAGTATAAAATGGAGTGAATTACAAATAACAAAGGCATCGATTACTAGAAGATTTCTCCTACAGTTTTGCAGAGGTCAAGGTTGTTCCAAAGGGGGGAGCAACAAGTTCCCTAAGCCAAACAGCTACTTAAAGGGTGATGATTCACTTAGCCTATGATTGAATCGCATGATTGAAATAGTAGAGCAGAGACAATGAATAATATATACACCCACTTACTCCAACTATCTATTCATGAAATCAGATAAGTTCAAGTCCAAAACTCATACAATTTGTAGTATCTATTCTATATTTCAATATCGTATAACTATAGACCGTTTTCATATCAAATACATACTCATTCTATCAGCATATATCCATATCATTATTATCCATAAAATATTAGTCTAATAATTAAGTGGGAGGAGCCAAGAGGGTTGTTCTCTAAAAATATCACTGAAATTATTGATCTTAGACCTGCTCAAGATTCTGATTTAGGAAGATTAAAGGCAAATTAGAGTTGTCTGAAAAAGGGGACATTACAAGTGGTATCAAAGCATCATCTTGCCAGCCTAAGGGATAATAGTTGATGCAACCAAGCCAACGAACTTTAAGGGCCCTAGAAAGAGAAAAGAAGAGGACTATGGAGCAAGAATTGAGAGCATTCATGGAAAAAAATGAACAAACTAGTCAAGCCATGCTCCAAGCCCTTCAAAACATAAACAACCTTAGACCTAATACAAGACATGAAAGGGAAAGCACCCCCAGCTAATCTGAAAGTAATCATAACACTACAATAGGATCAAACCCAAGTACCAATAGACCCCATTTCTTGGCTGAAGAAAACTCTTTAGGGGAAAATGAAAGAATTAACAACCCAAATGCACATGAATTCGCCTTAGAATATGCAAGTCTTGATCCCGAAGACCGAAGAAGCATCCCCTTCACAGCATATTGTGAGGCTGTGACGAAAAATTATCATAGGGGTAGAAACAATCGACAAAACAAAGATATACAAAGTAAAATAAGAAAACTGTCCACCCCTAACTTTGATGGGTTGGTAAAAATTACAGCCCATGCATGGTTACAAAAACTAGAAACGTACCCTACTCTTTGCCCCATGACAGAAAAAGATGCCATTACATTCACCATACTACATCTAGAAGGGGGGGCGCATGACTGGTGGCATTATGGCCTAGTTACCCAAGATCACAAAAATATCAAGGCCTATGAGACCTTCAAGAAAAGACTCATTGAAAGATTTGACCAAACTCATCCCCAAAAATACTTCAAGGAGCTAACCAGAATAAGGCAAAGAGGGACCCTTGAGGAATACATTACCGAATTCCAAAGACTAGCAATCATGGTCCCAGGAATATTCAAGGACTAGCTCACCTACCTTTTTATAGAAGGGTTGTCAGATGCCATTCACGGCCTAGTAAGCACCCTAGACCCCTCCACACTTCAAGAGGCAATCCTCAAGGCTACCCGACTAGATACCGCCCAAACAAGAAGAAGACCCTCCTCAAGTAAGACAACATCAAAAGAACCCTCCCAAATGAAGGAAGAGCACAAGGAACCATACTTTCCTTACCGCAACCAATAATGGCAATCATTGCAACCGATAATGGTAGTCATTGCAACCAATAATGGAGGACATTGCGTCAACAATGGAGAACTTTTTCTATAAAGGAGGACCAAGCAAACCCAAGGGGCCAAATCATAAGAGAAAGGGCAAGGGTTGGCATGATGGATCCTAGGCTCCCCATCAAGTCATGCTCCCCATACTCTCTTATGGTTGAACCCTCCAAGGATGTTAGGGTACTGTAGAAACCCCTCAAGTCCCCTTTATCTCTCCAACTGTATGCAATGTGTTTTGTTGCAATTTTTTTGTTCAGGTTTTGTAGTTTATGCTTTTTTAGTGTTTTTGATCATATATATGAATGGTAATGCAATGTCAGGAAATAAATACAAATGCAATACTGAAATAAACTATAGCCAATATTATTGAAATGATTTGCTGAACAATAATAATGCAACACAACATCAAATCATACCCGGAAACTGAAGGAAAGAACTTGCTGCTGGAATTATGAGCAAAAAAGCAACCCTAAGAATCATCGAACCATCAAATACAATCATTATTTTGCCAAACTGGTTTCACATATGCCAAGTATTACCCTAGACAACCCCTCTTGCAAATTATTGGACTTTTCTAAGGCCTGGAGACCCTAAATCGCCCCTCTGAGGTATGGCGCCACTTGCTGGTCCAGAAATGATTATTAAACCAGCAAATCATCCCTTCTAAAATGGATGGCAAACAGTGCTGGAATAAAGAAGATAAAATCGGCAAACAATAACAATCCCTACTGGAAGATTCAAACTCTGAAACCCTACAAATAATCTCTCAATCTGCACAACCTAAACCTCTGAATGAAGTTCACAGGATAAGCAATAAATCAGCTGATATTTCACAGCCTCTGAACTGTAATACACTAAAGATGGCTCGTTCTCCAATGCAGAGGAAAACTAAAACCCTTGGCTTCATTCTCTGAAGAAGGAAATGATTAAAATCGATTCTCATATGCATAATGAATGAGTTTCTCTCAAAGAAAACTTATATCTCCTCAATTGGGTCGAATTCCTTCAAAAAACATCATTTAAATAAAACTTGAATTTCACTTTTAATTTCTCAATAGTTTGGACGCCCTTTTAATTATAATAATTAATTAAAAAGTGGCCCCTTCTTCATGATGGTCGAACCCTTCAATAAGTCACTTAAGTTATAATATTAAATTAC
>VDFB02021905.1:23965-43064 GCA_007258455.2 Sequoia sempervirens | reverse complement strand
ACAAGGAAAGGACATCAACAGTTTCACAATCATAAGCACACAAAACAATCAAATCATGTAAACAATATCCAATCATTGATCCATATCACAACAATTATCAACAAATTTCATATCATGACTCATATCTGGATGATCTAAATATGAATAATGTTTGGAATATCAGTAGCATAACTTTGAACAGTGGTTGTTTGATTTTTTGATACCATCTCTCTGGAGCACACTCGATGATGTACTGAACTAGAGTGGCAAGGAAAGAGAATGATTTTTCTTTGTCTATTGTCTTAAGAATTAACTATCAGTATGGTGCAAATTTGTCGTGAGACATGGTTTACAAAACATATCATTGATGACATTTCCAAATTTGCATCAGAAATTGGTTAATCTATGTCTGTTTATGCAAGAAATACTTAGGTCATCTTGGTTCAATTATACATTGATGCTTGTGTTCACTTGCTATATCAAATATCATGAAAGTTGTACTCAGGTCATCATTGGTGGTAATTTACCCTTTGATGCTTGTACATACTTCCAACATTTTAAAATGCTCTGTGATGATTCAAGAAAGCTTACAATTGGCTCAACAAACGGATGGTCTTGTTTCAGTTGCATTTCATTTAGATCATTGTACATATTTGCATAATGGATTCACATCAATGGCTTTTATGTCTCTTTAGATAGTTTGTGGAGGACAGTTGGACATTCATCTTCATATCATCTACCATTCTATCATTTATCCATTTCATATCATTGATCATTATCATTTCATATTTCACATTCATGTCATATGCATTATCATTTCATTTATCATTTCATGTCATTCGTTCATCCATCATTATTCATTTCAAATAATTCATTATCATTTTCCTTTATCATCTTCATTGATCATTATCATTTCATTATCATCTTCATTGATCATTATCATCTTCATTGTCACCTCATTATCATTTCATGAGGTCCATTTCATTTAGCATTTCATTTATCATGCCATTCATCATTTCAACACGTTGCATTTTTATCATCATCCACCTGCATGACATCATTAGTACACATCATAAATCATTTTTCATCATTATCATATAATCATATCAAATCATCCTACATATCATGTTAGTCATCAAATCATTAAAATGCATATCAAAATCCATATCACATCATGCAAAAATAAATGCATATCACATCATCCTCTCCTAAATGCACATCACATCATCAAAAATCATCATCGTTGCATATCATCGCTCATCAAAAATAATACAAATGTTCAATGTCCAATGAAGCTAAAAAGTCCAAGGAGAGATACAGGAGATATGACCAAAATAACGTACACACTCCAAAAATAATATATATCGAGATGTGTGGATGAATCAATAATGAGTCTCATAACTCTAACTACTAGTGCCCCTTGATGGAGTTGGCCTCTATGGTGGAAGTCCACTGCCCCTACACCTCCTGCCCTAGGATTTCTACGTGGTCTCGACACACCTCGACTGTGCAAAGGTCAATCTGAATCTCTCTATCTATCAATGACTCATATCATGCGATTTATCTATCAATGCCTCATATCATGCAATCATGCCCTCTATCTTTCAAAATCTCAAATCAATCTATCAATCCTCATTTACTATTTTTTTTTTCAATGAAAGCAAATTTATTAGACATCAAATCAAATCTTTACTATCTATCTTCATCAAGATGGATTTATCAGACATCAAATCAAATCTTTACTATCTATCTTCATCAAGATGGATTTATCAGACATCACATCATTTTCCTATTTGTAGTTCAACCGTGAATACAAATATGTTTCTATCATTACTATTTGTTTTCTTTTCAGGAAGAAAATTTATCAAACATCCAATCATCCTTACTATTTGTTTTCTCTTTAGAAAGAAAATTTATCAGTTGTCAAATCTACTATTTGTTTTTCTTTTCAAAAAGCAAAATTATCAGTTATTCTATCAATTCAATCAAAAAGAAGCATGATGATAAGCAAAAATTCACTCATCTTTTGACTAGGGAAATACAAAAAAAAATCATCATTTCATCATTTCCATCAAAAGGGGCGTCATTTCAACAAGGGCATCTTTATACATCATTTTTCAAGAGCTAAATCACTGAATCAATGTCGACATTAGAATTTCATCATCAAATCATTTTTTTCAAAAATTGTCAAAACTCATATCATCATTCGTGATTTACCTCCCGAGGGGACATACATCAAGATCAATCATATTTTTTGATCAAGGGAAATTTTTTCAAAAGAAGAAATATTTTTCTTTGAAGCAATGTGTTTTCACACATCACTTCAAAGAGGGGCAAAATGTATATGCATAAAAATGGTCATATCATTTAATCCTAGCATTTAATTAAATATTTATTATTTAATTAATTTCTTTCTTAATTCCTCTACATATAAATAAATTTAATTTATTTATTTATATCGTTCACCTACTTTATTCTTCCACTTTAATTAAATAAATTTATTTTATTTAATTGCCACTTTCTTAAGTCCACTTAATTAATTAAATAAATATCACTGTTTATTTAAATTAATTATCATATTTAAGTTTAATTAAATCTTTGATTTAATTGAATTTAATTTCCTTTCTTCTAAATCAAATATTAATTAAATATTCTTATTTAATTAATTCCACATGTCACTTTCCAAATCTTAATTAAATATTTTATTTAATTAAGAATCTTTCATTTTCTCCAAATCTTAATTAAATATTTTATTAATTAAAAATCTTCCATTCTCTCCAAATCTTAATTAAATATTTTTATTTAATTAAGAAAATCTTCCATGTCACCAATAAATGAATAATGAATTTAATAAATTCATTATTTATCTTCAAAATCTTTTCTCAATCTCACAAAAGATTATTTTTACAATTCATCTTTATCATCTTTCCACATGTCACTTTCCAAATCTTAAATTAAATATTTTATTTAATTAAGAATCTTTACAATCTCACAAAAAGATTATTTTTACAATTCATCTTTATCATCTTTCCACATGTCACTTTCCAAATCTTAAATTAAATATTTTATTTAATTAAGAATCTTCCATTTTCTCCAAATCTATTTAATTAAGAATCTTCTATTTTCTCCAAATCTTAATTAAATATTTTAATTAATAAAATCTTCCATATCACCAATAAATGAATAATGAATTTAATAAATTCATTATTTATCTTCAAAATCTTTTCTCAATGTCACAAAAAGATGATTTTTACAATTCATTTTTATCATCTCCCATGAAAGAGGAAATAAATCTTCTTTTCTATCTTCTATCTGATTTTCTCTCCATCCTTTTCATCTTAGACCATTCGATCTATCAAGAATTTTCACAACCATTGATCATCTACAGCTAATCAGAAGCTTTCAAAAACTCTATAAATACCTCTGCAAATCCAAGCATTGGTTCTATTAGAGATTAGTTGCATTCAGGCGATTAGCATTTTAGCATTGTCATTATCAACCTTAACATTCATAACATTTCGTAATCTTACATTCTAGTTTCTTTAACAACAATCATGTTTAGTTTAAGCATGTTAATCACATAGTAATAGCATGTGTTCAATCATCATCTTCAATCTTTTTCTCTAGGAAGATTGTTTGTTGAGCCTAGCACAAGATCTGAGAGCAAGCTGGAATCAATGAATACACTAGAGATTAGAGGACAATGGAACATCTTTGAAGCATAAACAGAGTTTTCTTTCTCTTCCTTTATTTTATGCTTTGATTTAAAGTTTCATTGGTGTGTTTGTTTCACTTTTAATCTACATTTAATATACATAAAATCATGCACACAAGGAGCATCTAGCAGTGTAGGGCAATCTTGCATCACCCAAAAAAATTGGTTTCTTTATTTTCTTTGGTTGTTTTGAGTTCCATGATGGCACTTAAGGGGTATAAGACTGGCATGCATTAAAAATAGCGAAAAAAGGGCACTTACTATTTAGTAAGTCGCCCTAAATAGGCTCGTATGTATGTGAAAATTTAACCCAAGGAACAAAGCTGGAAAAAAATTTTCTCGCAAAAGAATTGCCTCAATACTCTGTACATTTTGGGAGAAATTAAAGTTTTCATCCCAAGAAATTTCTCCAATGCAGCTTCAAATTCAAATATAAAATTTAGAGGCCCCAAAATAGCTCAAAAAGTGGTCAAACCGACCTACAGTGGCACACATTTTGTAGAGCTCGTAGAGAGCTTTCCAACAATATGTGATAATAGCAAATCAGACACTCAGATCAAAATTTATTGCCTCACAAAGTTGGTCTTCTAAAAGGTGAATTTCATAAAATTTTCTTCCTAGGCCAAAAATCAATCAGCAAGACTTTTCGTGCCAAAACAAAAAAGGAGAAATTTGGACTTTCTAGAAAACTCTAGGGCAGTTATTGGGGGAAAATGAAAAGGGGTTAAGTGGGGGTTGTTGAAGGGGCCCTGATAGTGCAGATTGTGGCTCCTAATAGTAGATTTTCTTTTCAGAATTGATTTTGTTGTAATGAATCAAGCCCATAAGGCTATAGCATGTAAGTTTTAATTCTGTAATTTCATTTTCTGAATATAATTGCTCAGTGCTGACAGCCAATTCCCACCACCATCAATTGCTCAGTGTCAATACCCAGTTCCCACCACTATCAATTGCCCGATGTCCCACTGCCATCAATTGATAGCTAGTTCCCACCACCACAGACTATTAATTGCTTTGTATCACTTCCAAATTTCTAACGCGTCCACTCAATGAAACTCACATTAATACTCACTCCCATACATAGATATTATTCACCTTTCATATCTACTAGCAACTTCCTCAAAATCATCTAGTTTGAGATATCCAGTACTTCTAACATCGAAATAACTAACAATTATAGTTCCAGTTCTGACATAAAATAAGATTTAAGCTTCCAAAACTATATGAAAATAGTTCATGTAGAGTTTTAAACTATATGATATTGAATGAAAAAATTCTATAAATCAATTACAATACTAAAATTTACATATTGCTCACTGTTCTTGTTTTTTATTTGAAAATGATTAAATGTGTACTCCATGTTTTAATGATATTGATTGTATTGTATAGCTACTCATACTCAGCCATATATTGTGGCATTGATTTGTTCCATGTGCACCTTATTTAGAAGGATTCAAGCCATTTCTGTTGCAATGAAGTTAAGCAGTTGAATTCAACAATCAAAGTAAAATGTGTAAGGAAACATGTAGTAGAGGTGGTATGCAGATGTGGGCACAATTATTGATATCGATTGGAATAATGCAAAAAAACTTTCTAGGTTTTGCAAAGTTAAGCTTCTAGTTCCTATTTTTCTCCTCACGGATTGCTCACGGTAAGTGTAAATGATTTTTAGTTATTTAATTTTGATGCAAGAGCATCCAACAGTGTAGGGCAATCTTGCATCACCGAAAAAAAAAAATTATTTATTTTCTTTAGTTGTTTTGAGTTCCATGATGGCACTTAAGGGGTATAAGCCTATCAGGCATAATAAATAGCAAAAAAATGGGAACTTACTATTTTTAGTAACTCGGCCTAAATGGGCTCGTATGGACATAAAAATTTACCCCAAGTAGTAGAGCTGAAAAACATTTTCGGTCGCAAAAGAATCATCTCAATACCCTACACGGTTTACGAGAAATTAAATTTTTTGTCCCGAGCAATTTCTCCACTATAGCTTCAAATTCAGATATAAAACTTAAGAGGCCCCAAAATAGCTCAAAAAATGGCTGAAACAACCTAGTGTGGCTCTCATGTTGTAGAGCTCATCGAGAATTTTCCAATGATATGCAATAATAGAAAATTAGACATCTGGATCAAAAGTTATGGCCCCGCGAAGTTGGTCCTCTAAAAAGTAAATTTCATAAAAAATTATTTCTAGGTCAAAAATCAATTGGCGGGACTTTTGGTGCCAAAACAAAGAAGGGGAAATTTTGACTTTCTAGAACATTCTAGGGCGGTTAATTTTGGAAAAAAAAAAAGCGTTAAATGGTGGTTATAGAAGGGGCCCTGATAGTGCAGATTGTGGCTATGAATAGTAGATTTCCTTTTCAAAGTTTATTTTGTTGTAATGTTTCAAGCCCATGAGGTTGTAGCATGTATGTTTTCAATCTGTAATTTCATTTTCTGAATATAATTGCTCGGTGCTGACAGCCAGTTCCAACCAAATTTATTGCTTGGTTTCGATAGCCAATTCCCACCACCATCAATCGTTCGATGTCCCACTGCCATCAATTGATAGCTAGTTCCCACCACCACAGACTATCAATTTCTTTGTATCACTTCCAAATTTCTCACATGTCCACTCAATGCAACTCACGTTAATACTCACTCAGACCATACACACAAATATTATTCACCTTTCATATCTGCTAGCGACTTCCTCGAAATCATCTAGTTTGAGATATACAGTAGTTCTAACATCAAAATAACTAATAGTTATAGTTCTAGTTCTGACATAAAATATGATTTAAACTTCCAAAACTATATGAAAACAGTTCATGTAGAGTTTTAACCTATAAGATATTGAATGAAAAAATTATATAAATCAATTACAATACTAAAATTTACATATTGCTCATTGTTCTTGTTTTTAATTTGAAAATGATTAGATATGTATTGCATGTTTTAATGATATTGATTGTATTGTATAGCCTCTCATACTTAGCCATATCTTGTGGCATTGTACCTTTGGATTTGTTCCATGTGCACCTTATTTAGAAGGATTCAATCCCTTTCTGCTGCAATAAAGTTAAGCAGTTGAATTCAACAATCAAAGGAAAACGTGTAAGGAAACATGTAGTAGAAGTTGTATGCAAATGTGGGCACAATTATTGATATCGATTGGAATAATGCAAAAAAACTTTCTAGGTTTTGTAAAGCTAAGCTTCCAGTTCCTATTTTTTCTCAACACGGATTGTTCACGGTAAATGTAAATAATTTTTAGCTATTTAATTTTGCTGCAAGAGCATCCAAGAGTGTAGGGAAATCTTGCATCAACCAAAAATATTGTTTTCTTTATTTTCTTTAGTTGTTTTGAGATCCATGATGGCACTTAAGGGGTATAAGACTATTAGGCATCAAAAATAGTGAAAAACGAGCACTTACTATTTTTAGTAAGTTGCCCCAAATGGGCTTGTATCGACGTGAAAATTTACCCCAAGGAGCAAAGATGAAAAACATTTCCAGTCGTGAAAGAATCACCTCAATACCCTACACAGTTTGGGAGAAATTAGAGTTTTTGTCATGAGAAATTTCTCCAATGCAGCTTCCAATTCAGATATAAAACTTTAGAGGCCCCGAAATAGCTCAAAAAGTGGTCAAACTGACCTATGGTGATTCATTTGTTTTAAATCTCGTCAAGAGCTTTCCAACGATATGCAATAATAGCAAATCGAACACCCAGATCAAAAGTTATGGCCCTACGAAGTTGGTCCCCTAAAAAGTGAATTTGATAAAAATTTCTTCCTAGGCCAGAAATCAATCAACAAGACTTTTGGCACCAAAACAAAAAAGGGGAAATTTGCAATTTCTAGAACATTCTAGGGAAGTTATTGGGGAAAAATAAAAAGGCCCTAAGTGGAGGTTGTAGTTGGGGGGCCTGATAGTGCAAATTGTGGCTCTGAATAGTAGATTTTCTTTTCAGAGTTGATTTTGTTGTACTGAATCAAGCCCATGAGGCTATAGCATGTAAGTTTGGAATCTGTAATTTCATTTTCTAAAAATAATTGCTCGGTGCTGACAGCCAGTTCCCACAACAATCAATTGCTTGGTGTCGATAGCTAGTTCCCACCACCACAGACTATCAATTGCTTTGTATCACTTCCAAATTTCTCACACGTGCACTCAATGCAACTCACGTTAATACTCACTCCTATACATAGAGATATTATTCACCTTTCATAGCTGCTAGTGACTTCCTCAAAATCATCTAGTTTTAGATATACAGTAGTTCTAACATCGAAATAACTAATAGTTATAGTTCCAGTTCTGATATAAAATGAGATTTAAGCTTCCAAAACTATATGAAAATAGTTCATGCAGAGTTTTAAACTATAAGATATAGAATGAAATTTTTTGATAAATCAATTACAATACTAAAATTTACATATTGCTAATTATTCTTGTTTTTATTTGAAAATGATTATATCTATATTGCATTGTTTTATGATATTGATTTTATTGTATAGCTTCTCATACTCTGCCATATCTTGTGGCATTGTAACTTTGGATTTTTTCCATGTGCACCTTATTTAGAAGGATTCAATCCCTTTTTGTTGCAATGAAGTTAAGCAGTTGAATTCAACAATCAAAGGAAAACGTGTAAGGAAACATATAGTAGAAGTTGTATGCAAATGCAGGCATAATTATTGATATCGATTGGAATAATGCAAAAAAACTTTCTAGGTTTTGCAAAGTTAAGCTTCCATGTCCTATTTTTCTCAACAAGAATTGCTCACGGTAAGTGTAAATGATTTTTAGTTATTTAATTTTGATGCAGGAGCATCCAACAATGTAGTGCAATCTTGCATCACCCAAAAAAATAAAATTATTTTCTTTAGTTTTTTTTTAGT
This sequence comes from Sequoia sempervirens, assembly GCA_007258455.2. NCBI lineage: Eukaryota > Viridiplantae > Streptophyta > Pinopsida > Cupressales > Cupressaceae > Sequoia > Sequoia sempervirens. The sequence continues at coordinate 34,481 of VDFB02021905.1, read as the reverse complement.
TCCATGATGGCACTTAAGGGGTATAAGATTGCCAGGCATCAAAAATAGCGAAAAACAAGCACTTATTATTTTTAGTAACTTGGCCTAAACGAGCTCATATGGACATGAAAATTTACCCCAAGGAGCAGAGCTGAAAAATATTTCCGGTCGCGAAAGAATAACCTCAATACACTGCACAGTTTGGGAGAAATTAAAGTTTTCATCCTGAGAAATTTCTCCAATACAACTTCAAATTCAGATATAAAACTTTACAGGCCCCGAAATAGCTCAAAAAGTGGTCGAATTGACCTACGGTGTTGTCTGTGTTGTAGAGCTCGTCGAGAATTTCCCAACGATATGCAATAATAGCAAATCAGACACCTGGATCAAAAGTTATGGCCTCACGAAGTTCATCCTCTATAAAGCAAATTTAATAAAAATTTCTTCCTACGCTAGAAATCAATCAGCGACACTTTTTCTGCCAAAACAAAAAAGGGGAAATTTGGACATTCTAGAACATTCTAGGGCGTTTATTGGGGAAAAATAAAAATGGGTTAAGTGGGGGATGTAGAAGGGGCCCTGATAGTGCAGATTGCGGCTCCGTATAGTAGATTTTATTTTCAGAGTTGATTTTGTTGTAATGAATCAAGCCCATGAGGTTGTACCATGTAAGTTTTGAATCTTTAATTTCATTTTCTAAACATAATTGCTCAATGTTGACAGCCAGTTCCCACCACCATCAATTGCTCGATGTCCCACCGCCATCAATTGATAGCTAGTTCCCACCACCACAGACTATCAATTGCTTTGTATCACTTCCAAAATTCTAATATGTGCACTCAATGCAACCCACGTTAATACTCACTCCCATACATAGATATTAATCATTGTTCATATCTGCTAGTGACTTCCTCCAAATCATCTAGTGTGAGATATCCAGTACTTCTAACATCAAAATAACTAATACTTATAGTTCCAGTTCTAACATAAAATAAGATTTAAGCTTCCAAAACTATATGAAAATAGTTCATGCAGAGTTTTAAACTATAAGATATTGAATGAAAAAAATTCTATAAATCAATTACAATACTAAAATTTACATATTGCTCATTGTTCTTGTTTTTTATTTGAAAATGATTAGATATGCACTACATGTTTTAGTGATATTGATTGTATTGTATAGCTGCTCATACTCAGCCATATCTTGTGGCATTGTAACTTTGGATTTGTTCCATGTGCACCTTATTTAGAAGGATTCAATCCCTTTCTATTGCAATGAAGTTAAGCAGTTGAATTCAACAATCAAAGGAAAATGTGTAATGAAACATGTAGTAGAAGTTGTATGCAGATGCGAGCACAATTATTGATATCGATTGGAATAATGCAAAAAAAAATTCTAGGTTTTGCAAAGTTAAGCTTCCAGTTCCTGTTTTTCTCAACACGGATTGTTCACGGTAAGTGTAAATAATTTTTAGTTATTTAATTTTGATGCAAGAGCATCTAGCAGTGTAGGGAAATCTTGCATCACCCAAAAAAATTGTTTTCTTTATTTTCTTTATTTTTTTTGAGTTCCATGATGGAACTTAAGGGGTATAAGACTGTTAGGCATCAAAAATAGCAAAAAACAGGCACCTACTATATTTAGTAAGTTAACCTAAATGGGGTCATATGGACGTGAAAATTTACCCCTAGGAGTAGAGATGAAAAACATTTTCATTCAAAAATGAATCACCTCTATACCTTGCATGGTTTGGGAGAAATTAAAGTTTTCATCCCAAAAAATTTCCCCAATGTAGCTTCAAATTCACATATAAAAATTTAGAGTCTCTGAAACAGCTCAAAAAGTGGCCAAACCGACCTACAGTGTTTTAAATGTTGTAGAGCTCGTTGAGGGCTTTCCAACTGTAGACATGCAAAATTTACATTCTGCATTTGATCAGGTTCATTCATCAACTGAACTAGATGTTGCATTAGATCCATTCATCACCTTCATCCATTTAAATAATCTCATTGCCTAAGTTTATTTATTTAAAATCAAATGAGCATTATCATCAATCTTTTAATAATAAATCAAAAAGCCATTTAAATCAAATCCTAAATCATATTCCATCATTTTCTGATTTAAATAAATCAATTATCAAAGTCTTGAAAATCAAATCATCTAATCAGCATTAAATGAGCATAATCATCATCTAATCTTGATCTAATGCTAATCCCATCCCACTTGCATTATCTAGATCTAGCCACTTGCACAATAAATCAATTTTATTGATTTATTAAAACCTCATTTTCCCTCAACATGACAAGTCAAACATGGCATTTATTGCTGTTTTTCTTGTCCCCCTCTCAAAATTTATTGCAAATTTGAATTCAAAATTTCCCCCTCTTGGGCACTCTTCCCAAATCTTGCACAACCATTGACCAATCACCATTTGACAAGTGTCCTTCTTTCATTGGTCCAATCTTAGTCCCACATTGGTCCCTCTTCAACACTTAGCATTTTGAAAATCTATAAAATAGGGCCTTCATTCTCATTCAGGGATCCACAATTTTATGCAAGGTTACTCTCTTGGTTTGAGAAATAATCTTGTGTTCATCTCCATTGCACTTCATCATCTTGAGCTTTTTATCAAGGATTGGGAAAGGGTCACTAGCACATGTGACACCAATCCACTATGGAATAGGTAACTTGTGATTGCTTTCATGATGCTTGTAACTCTCTTTCATCCTTTTGTGGCATGTTTTAAGCATTTTGCAAGATATTTCATAGGAGTTTGCTTTGGTAGATTTGTAGAATGCTAACCCTTGTTTGAAGATAGTGTTTGCAGATTTTGAAAAGCATGCTCACATTTGGCGCTAGAAGGAGGGCGGATAAAGCATATCTTGACTGTTTGAATCTGTCATTTGAAATAAACTTATTACTTTGTTATTGGTTACACTATTAGATTTGGGTTTCTGGTTTTTATTTCTCATATATATATATATATATGGATAGCCATGTTTCTATGAGACATTTGGTTGAACAATGCGTGTGCCTTGTCTTTTGATGGTTGTGCATATTCTTTTAAAAAAGAGCTACATTTTCTGTTAACATAGAAAGGATTGCTGGTCAAAAGTTGTAAGTTATTGTCTTCACACCTGCTTACTGCATAAATTTGAAAATTTCATCAAAGGCATTCATAAATGTTACTTTTTGTGCTTTTATCTCTTGAAGGAATTTTGTCAAATAACTCCTAAACTTTATCCACGCGTGGATATGCTTTCATGCTTCGCATATTTGTTTAGTAGAATAGTTATTGGATGTACTTTTGGTGGCTTAAGATCTGCTATGCTGAACAGGCATATTTGGGACTAACCAGATTCCACTGTTATTATATTTAATTCTTTTTGATTTGGAATTTTCGCCATCCAAAGAATCCAAGCAGTGTGAAGTCATAAACAGTATGTCATAACAGCGTAGCTATGCTTTCATTTTTTTGATTTGGATCCTTTAGGGATGCACGACCACAACACAATGGTAGTTGTTCGTAATACACATCACTTACTGTTACCATCAGTCATAATGGATTCTTTCGCAGCAGAACACCAAACAAGTTTAATAGGGGTCTGATATTTTTTTTGGACTGGCAGTTTGTATTCATCTGCTGGCGCGTATCTCTTCTTAACTGTGATCTGATTTGCATAGTTCCTAGGTGGCGTGGCAGGTTGAGCTTTTTATTTTAAATGAAATGACCCTTTTGTCTTTGCGTGTGAAATCCATGTCAAGCTAGAAGTGTGTCAGGCAAGGATGAAAACATTTATATTTGCGTGTGAGTTGAAGGCGTCGGCCAAGATCCCATGTAATGAACCTCTCTTAATTTCTGCCAGACATAAATGAAGAATCTTTCAGGCCGCCTTGGTACTATGAATTGATTTTGGTATTTAATACATCAAATGGAGGGAGTAAAAATGAATATCCTCAGCTTGCGTGTAAACTTAAAGGCAGTAAGCAAGAATTAATACAACGAAGCTCCCTTAGTTTCTGCTCAGCATGATAAGACACTGATCTAATCAGTTGAACCACTCATTTAAATGGAGTAGGTTGTTCTTTTATGAGTATGGCATTTCTTGTGGTCATAAGTCATGATAAACTTTCGGCCTTTTCATACTGTCCTTACTCTGTAAGACTATGAAGACTATACGATGGGCTGCTGCTGTTGCACGGAAGAGATAGAGTTCTCTATATATTTTGATAAACATTAGGTACAGTGGAACGTAGGCTCACCATTCTGGATTTATTTTCAAAGCCTTCTGCAAAAAAATGTGAGAGAAATAGAAAAACTCGGGACATCTGTGCCACGCCAGGTATAAAGCAGTGGAGCGCAATTATACACTTGCCAAGCATGACTAGTTTGAAATTTCTTTTTCGCCATAACCTGTCTCAAACAGTTCATGCATTTAAAGTCTCATTTGTACATGGTAATTCTTCTAAGACATGCTTTTAGAAGTCCATGCATGTTGCTGTCTCTGACAAGATTGACCTTTCCCTAGGATGCACATTTTAATTTGCCTGACATAGCATTCAATACTGGCTTTTGCTCCAACTGCCTGTTTATTATGCACCCGTAGGGTAGCTAAAATTACACCAGGAAAAGTCATAGCATTTTTTTTTATGATCATTGCACTGTGTCTGGCATTTGTTTACATCAGGAAAATTACTAGTTGGTATTGGCGGTTGTTTTGTTTTTGACTGTTGTTTTGCTCCTCATTGATAGAAGGATCGTGATGTCTTCATTGTTATTTCCCTGCATTTATGCCATCTCTTGCACAATCTTTCACGAAATTATTGGTTTTTCTATTTTTTTTTAGTGAGAGCTAAGACAGAAAATCTCTTTTAAGTCAATGTTTGAAATTTGGAGGGAGTTTTTGAAAGTTATAATCCTTATAATTGACAAAGTTTATGAACTTTCAAAAACTTATTATATCATTTTTTTTTATTATTTTGGAAAGGTCAATGTTTAGAAAGGTGCATTTAAAAGATTTGTGGCTGATTTATGGGCATAATAACCTTGGTCAATATCAAGTGTGAAGGAAGGGATCTAACAAATTATCATGTTAAAAGTCTAAGGAAAGTGTGATTCACTTATGAAAGCCTTTTTCTATTTGAAATCATTTTTCCTTACAAATTTGTATCATGTTTGGAGTTAATCAAAATGAACTTAATCCTCAGATGATTTTCCTTTTGATGGAATAGGTACAAACGAAGGAAAAGCGAAGGCGAAAAGGTACAAGGAAAGTGAAAAGTCACCAAGGAGGAGGCTAGCAAACGAAGATGAAAGGAGGATGATTTTTTTTTAAAACACAATGTGTTTTTTAACACTTTAAGTGTTGATCAACACTACCTCACGAAGTTGTTTATCTTTTCGTTTTAGAACACTAATTTTCATTTGGGTCTAAAATGAACAATTTGATTGCAAAGGGCTTAAAATGAATCTTAGGACCAACTCACTAGATTTTGTTTGAGGTTAAGAATTGGACAATCAAAACTCACACTTCATTTTGGTGCTTAAAACGAACTCACAATTGTTTGAAGGTTATAAAACGAACAAGTGTTTGAATTGTGTGATCTTGTCTTTTGAGTGCGTATCCTCTCCCCTTACGCTTCGTGCGATCTAGGGTGCAAGAGAAACACTCAAAATACATTTTATTTCTTTGAAACACTTCAATTTGGGCTTAGAAATTGAACATCTTGTGCGAGTGTGAGTAGGGGCATTTTCGTGTACATTCTCTTTCTTTGTGCCATCAAAGATCGATCGAGTTACGGATTGTGTCTTTGCTCGCTTTTGTTTATCTTAGAGGGCCTGCCTTGGGGAAAAAGTACTCACCCAAGGGATGACTCAACCGATAACACTCTAAATCCAAGAGTATTTCCAGCCGGGATATAAATGAGGGTTTTGGTTAAATGCCATAATCATGCGATTGGCTCCGACAGGATGGATCCAAAAGGGGACTCTTGCCGTATGGGTCAATCTCCATGAACGGAAAGTCCTTACTAGAACCCATGTGCTAGAATTTTCCAAAATCCTTAATCTATTTGTTGGTGCAAGAACAGTCATTCTGAAGCCACCCCACACTCTTACGGTCTTCTAGTAGAGATGGAAAGCATGCCATGGGAGTTTCATGGGTGTTGATGCTTGGCTGCCCCGATTGATGTTAATGAGCCGTGGAGGGGAGCCAGTGGGGTCAAGCATCTAACCATCCACTAGGGATAAGCGTAGCTGGACTTGTCCAAGTGGGAATCCAACAAATATAGTCTTACACATCCATAGGGCTTGTAATTATTCTTTGTTTGAAAACACAGTGTGTATTCAAAAACATTTTGCAAACAAACATTCAACATGATTCTCAAAATTTCAAACCCTCTTGAAGACAAATATCATTGACTCAATCCATATGTTACTGCTTTCCCTGGGATTCACATTTGTAGAGGTTCCTAAGAATTGGATTATACCTCAATTTGTCTTCTTGAGTAAACAATAGGAAAACCCTTGCCTTAAGTTCATTGAATTTCCACATAAAATATCTTGTGGGGTTTAAAGAAATTAAGACATTGGACATCTTAGTTTGAAACTTTAATCAAAGAGAGTTTTTTGGTAAAATAAATCCATTAAGCAAAGCTAAGCAAAATGAACTTTCATGTGTGTTGAAGACTCCAAATCCCAAAAGCACAAATCATTGATTGGAAATCCAAAATGTTCAAATCATTTATTGGTTACAAAGGTCTTTAGGAAGCATATGAATGCTCTTCAATACCTAGGTCTAGGAAAACAAAGTGGTCTTTTTAGGTTCATCTAGGGATCAAAACAAATCAAACCTCTTTCATCCATCTTTCAAAACATCCAAACATCATCTCACAAATCATCTTTTGAAAAACCTTGAAATCATCCTTGAAATGCTAGGCTTTATGACAAAATCAAGCAAACACCAAAATCATTGAGATCAAGTCCTTGAAAACATTTATCAAAACACCCTTTGGCTAGGAATGTGTAAATGCATCCTTTTGCATATCCTTAGTCAAAGTCATCTGAATCATCTTGTCTAGCTTAGTGTATGTAGATGAATCCTTCTCCATATACTTAGTGAAACAATCATCTTGTGTGGGTAGGTGTGGGTAGGTGCATCCTTCTTCTCACATATCCAAATCATCATCCTTTGAACACAACTATCCTTTAGATAATTATCAAACATCTTAGGGTCTTTTTGTTCAAAATCAAAATCAAAATCCAAATCAAGATCAAGGACAAAATCTCAAAATCCAAAAATCAAACCAATCAAAAATCCAAAGTCCTAGAATTTCATTCAAGATTTATCAAAAGCCAAAAATTTCTATAACATCCATCTTTGAACATCACCATCATATCATCATCACATTTGATCCTAAAAGGCATCCTAAAACTTTCACTTTGGGACATAAAATAGAGATTAATCCAAGGAATCAAGAGATTCATCTCCCATATTCTTGAAGATTGATCCTTGTTTTATGGTTCTAACGAGATCTCAATACAAGAAGAGTATGGAAGCCCACAAAGAAACTCCCGCTTCAAGTGATCTTAGCCAAACAAACATAGAAATGAATCTTGCAGAATCAAGCAATCCATTGGTCCCCTCATCATCACAAAACCCACAAGAAGAAAATCAAGGGGAGGACCTCACCTTTGGAATGTCTCGCGAAGAAATAGCTGAAATGCTCCAAAATCTGGACAACCATAGATTCATCAACATCATGATGAGACTCAACCCTTCGTTGTACATGCTTGAACTAGCAAAACAAGGGGCCAAGTTGCCTTCGGATTTTGATGTGACCACTATAGTAGAGACATCTTTTCCACCAATCTCATCCACCATCCCCATTTCATCTACACCTCCATCCCAAAATGTCACGCAAAACATTCCAAAAATTACGACATGATTGCTCCAACTCAACCCAACGTTAACAAGGGAAACACATTCCTCAATGAACTTCAATCACATCCCCTTGTGAATAACCAAAACTTGGACGCAAACACCACAGTGGAACAAAAAATCCTCCATAATCCATTACACCAAAATGTTCCTCTCACTTTACATTACGACATATCATCAACATCTTTTCATGGAGCACCACAAACACCTCTTCTCACAAATTCACAGGAGGAGGGAGACATATTCGGACCAAGAGGCATGCTCAACACCACAACACTCTCACAAGGATTCAATCCCCTTACATTACCACCTCTCCCACCATCACCATTATCATCCACATCACTCCTTCGCTTGGGGTTGCCTCCCCTACCAAGTATCAATCAAACCGCTATCCCAACCATCAATCAAAACATCTTGCCAAACGCTCAAAAATTATTGTTGACAACACAACAACAAATGATAAACACACAAGCAATGGCAACATCATCAAACACCCCCAAAACATTGCAAAGCGTGATCTCTCAAGGGCCAATCACATCAACGACGCCACTTACCACATCAACAACACCATCCACCAATCACCGCATCAACATGACAACACCATCCACCAACCAAATAATCAACACAACACCACCATTCACCACCACCACAAATGCCATTCCAAATCCACCACCACCACCACCCCCACCACCACCAACATTCACCACATCAAACCAATTCGACGCAACATTGCAAGCTGCCTTCCAAAGAGGCTATCAACAAGTGCAAAAACAAAAAGCCGTGCAACAGGCCGCTCAAGCTGCGCAAGCTGCTAAAGCCGCACAAGCCGCATTACAAGCGCAACAAGCACAACAAGCCCAAGCTTTATTGCAACAACAACAACAACAAGCCACCCAAGCCGCACAAGCATTGCAAGCACAAAGAGTCACTCAAGCACAACTTTTATTGCAACAACAAACCGCACAAGCGCAAGCCCAAGCACAAGCTCAAGCACAAGCACAACAAGCACAAGCACAAGCACAACTTCTTGCACAAGCAGCGCAATGGCAAGCGTACCAGCAAGCATTAAAACAATATCAAGAACAACAAGAAGCAACAGAATTGGCAGCCCAACAACAAGCGTTGTGGGAACAAGAACAAGCAGAACAACAAATGTTGTTAGAACAACAACAAGCGCAACAACAAGTAGAACAACAAGCATTGTTAGAACAACAACAAGTGTAACAACAGGAAAAAATCCTAGCGCAACAACAACAAGAGCAACAACAAGCATTGTTCATACAAAAGCAAGTAGAAGCCTACTTCGCCCGCCACAACATACCGATACCATTGAACAATGCACAAACCAACCCATCCATCCAAACCAAAATTGCAACACCCCAAAACACATTCATCCCACCCCTTGATCCTCAAAATTATATGACGACACAATTCAAGTTGCTCTCGCAACAAGTACTCGATCTTCAATCAGGACGAACAACCAAAACAAAAAGTAACTTGTGTCCCTATCCATTTGATAGGAGCCTAGACATGAAACCATTCCCTAAGGGATTTGAGATCCCTAAATTTGATAAATATCGAGGGATGGGAAACCCTGAAGATCACATCAGGGAATTCCAGGTTCATTGTATGGAGGTTGCATATGACAATACTTATCTGATGCGGCTATTCCCTAGGAGCTTAGCAGGAGATGCTATAGAATGGTTCTCTCGCTTACCTTCAGGCATTAGGACATTCAAAGAAATTAGAGACGCATTCATTAGAAACTACGCATGTAACATTACAATGGATGTTAGTCTTGAAGAACTCTATGCTCTGAAACAAGAAAAGAATGAATCTTTCACTTCATTTCTTCAACGATGGCGATCCAAGGCCAATCGGAGCAAATGGACCATGCCAGAAGAGCAACAAGTCCGCACAATCATTACCAACCTTGAAAGCCGCTTATCATTCCACCTCAAGGTTCAGGGAATCACCACCTATGATCAACTAATCTCCAAGGTGCTTAGCATCGAAAGAGCCCTTGCAACCCAACCCATCGAATCAACATCATATCACGAATCACAAAACAATCGCCCACCATCAAATTACAATGATAAACCTCATACATGGGCGAGAAACAAGAACATCACTAATGATGGCATTGTCAATGCCAAGGTGGTCATTAGTGGTCCACGCCAAAATACACCCACACCGCAAATCCAACCACAATTCCAAAACACTCATCACACAACATATCAACCCAACAATAATCCCACCATCAATAACGTCAATGACCAAAGAGGACCACCTCAACGCAAAACATACCCCAAACGAAAATACACTACTTTGGGGGAACCACTGGAAGACATCATGAAAAAGCTAATCGACGAAAAACTCATTCAATCTCCTACATTTGAAAATTATCAAGAACCTGATGTCAAACCTCCTTGGTACAATGAAAATCAACTATGTGAATTCCATAAAATCAAAGGCCACACCACAAACAATTGTATGAGACTCCGGGCTGAACATCATCCAAGATCTCTAATGGCCAAAAAAAGAATCATAAATGGAAGCAATCACCGGGAATTAGGATCTAAAATTTACATGAACT
>VDFB02021905.1:0-21493 GCA_007258455.2 Sequoia sempervirens | reverse complement strand
AGTCTCCATGAGGGGTATTGAGGTGGATCCAGCAAAAGTCAAAGCAATCCTTGAGATGGAAGCACCAAGGAACTTAAAGCAACTGAGAGGCCTCCAAGGCAAGCTCCAATCCATTAGAAGGTTCATAGCACAATTGGCAGACAAGCAGAACCCATATTCACACCTTCTCCACAAGGGGGTATCATACAAATGGGATACAAAATGCGAAGAGGCATTCAACAAAATAAAGGAATATCTACTGACACCTCCAGTGTTAATGCCACCTATCCCGAGAAAGCCATTGATCTTATATGTGTCAACAACAGCAGCAGCCCTAGGAGCTCTTCTGGCTCAACATGATGAAAACGGAATAGAGAGGGCCATCTACTATATCAGTAGGACAATGGTCGGTCATGAGCTAAATTACTCCTTCATTGAAAAATCTTGCCTTGCAGTAGTATTTGCATCCCAAAAATTTAGACACTACATGTTGGCACACAAGATCAAGCTTATTGCCAAAATTGATCCCCTCAAATATCTTTTATCCAAGGCAATGTTAACTGGCAAAATGGCAAAATGGGTCATGATATTATTAGAATATGACATCGAGTATGTTGAGAGGAAAGCAATCAAGGGACAGGTTATTGCAGACCAATTAGCAGAAGCACCTATGTATTCTGAGAATCCTCTTGTATCTGAATTTCTAGACGAATCTATCTTTAACCTCAACGTTGCTGATCACTGGAAACTATACCTCGATGGGTCATATACACAACATGGATCAGGAGCTGGTGTCTTCTTTATCACCCCACAGGGGGACTGCATACCAAGGTCATACAAACTAGCATTCCCTTGCACAAACAACATAGCGGAATATGAGGCTTTGACTATAGGTCTCAGGATAGCAATGCAATGGAATATCATAGCTCTCAAGGTCTATGGCGACTCACAACTGATCATAAATCAGGTCAATAATGAATATCAGACAAATGATGACAAGCTAACCCCATACAAAAAATTGGTGGAAACTCTAAAGGAATCCTTCATCGACATAACATTTGAGGAGATTCCAAGAACCAACAACAGAGCAGCTGACGCCATGGCTACAATTGGGTCTCTATTAGACATCCCTCATAATGTACCAAAATATGAATTTCTGATCGAGCAAATTCTCATTCCCACATTCGAGGTACCAGAATTAGAATATGTGTGTGAAATCGTTGGTCCTGGCGATCCTTGGTATCATGACATCTATACACATCTTCGAATAGGAGTCATACCCGCTGACCTACCATCAAGCCTAAAATGAACTTTCATCAAAAAAGCATCTAGATTTGTCATCCTAGGTGATACCTTATACCGTAGAAGCATAGAGGGTACTTTACTTCATTGTCTAAATGCTGACGAGGCATTAACCGCTCTAACCGAGGTTCATAACGGTATCTATGGCTCACACTCGAGTGGGATGACCATTGCCAAGAAACTGCTAAGGCTGGGGTATTACTGGCCCACAATGGAGCGAGAAGCACATGATCATGCTAAAAGGTGTTTACAATGTCAGCAGCATGGGGATCTCATCCATGCTCCAGCTCAAGAGCTTCATCCGATCGTTAGACCATGGCCTTTCTCACAGTAGGGACTCGACCTCATTGGGAAAATCTCACCCACCTCGTCCAATGGCCACAAATTCATTATAACTGCAACTGAGTACTTCACAAAGTGGGTGGAAGCAATACCCATGACCTATGTCACTGGAAAGCAGATCTCAAAATTCATCCTGAACTATCTCATATGTCATTATGGTGTCCCACAAGCCATTATTTCGGATAATGGGACACCCTTCAAGAACCAGGAGGTTCGCGACTTGTCTGAGAAATTCAAAATCTAGCATTGCTTCTCCACCCCATATTATTCCCAAGGCAATGGCCAAGCAAAAACCACGAATAAAACCATCCTTAAAATCCTCAAGAAAATAGTCAATGACGCAGGTCGTGACTGGCATTTGTAGCTTAATCCTGCCCTCTGGGCTTATCGAACAAGCATCCGCACACCCACTGGTGCCACCCCATTCTCCCTGATCTACGGATCATAAGTTGTACTCCCTATTGAGATTGAGCTCCCATCCCTCAGAATATCATTGCAAAATCTCATTACTGATGAAGAATATCGGGTTTCAAGACTAAACGAGCTGGAGTTACTAGATGAGAGAAGGATTAAAGCTTTGAATCATTTACAAGTCTATCAGAATAGACTCAAACGGAGCTACAACAAGAAGATCAGAAGCAGGACTTTCCAAGTTGGAGAATTGGTCTTAAACGAAAATCAGAAAAATGTCCCAAATCCCAGCAGCAAAGGCAAGTTCGAACCCAATTGGTTAGGGCCTTTCATCGTCACATCAAGCTACAAATCAGGGGCATATCAGCTATCAACACCCAAAGGGGAACCTCTGCAGGGGCCCATAAATAGCTCCCATCTCAAAAAGTTTTATGCCTAATTCTTTCAAGGTATAGAACCAAAAAAAAAAAAATCGTAAAAGTCCAAAAAAATGAGCATTTCGGGCGAAACTGCAAAACAAATGTGCATGTTGGTAACAACAAAAATGAAAAAAATCCAAAAATCGTAAAAAGGATCTAAAAAATCGTCTCTAGTGAAAACTACACTTCGTGGGCACTTTGGGCAAGTACTCTAAGTGGAAAACCTAGCAAACAAAGCTTTGTGTAAATAAGCATTTTCCATCCACCAGATCGCGGCGCTTGATCTCAGATCATCCATCCATCTCATAATTTCCATCATCCATCTTATCTCCATCCATCACTCATCCACTCACATCCGCACCATAGCTTGGTCCTGTGTTCGTATCATGATCCCTCCAAGTACTACTCGGCCCATCCTCAAGGTCAGTTTGTCCTGCCTTTATCGGAGTAGTCTATTGCATCATGCCGGGGGAACGTTCTCATCGGATCGGATTCGTGTATGGCTTTTAAAGTCCTCAATATCAAAAAATCCAAAACATCAAAAAATCCAAAAAATCCAAAGAACATCAAAAATTAAAAAATCCAAACATTCAAAACATTTCAAAACCAAAACAAGGTCGCCTTTGTTTTAACCACGCCATCTCCTCGAAGCTTGAACGTAAGGCAAGGTTGATCTTGATCATCCCCTCGAGACATTTAGGTCAGTCCTATAGAGTCCGTCATAAATCGGACATCTCATCGTATATTCAGATCAGGAATTGGTCAAGTCAGCTCACGAACTACGTGGTCTCTCGTATAACGAGGCAAGGCTAATTCCATCGATAAGCCCCCGAAAAGGCCCCTAGGATAGGTCTTTAGGTTGGGCTCCTCGGGTCAAAATCTCGTAAATCCCAAAACATTGGAAAACATAAAATCAAAACATTTGTAAAACCTCGAAAAAATACCAAAAACAGCCTCAAAACATTGCAAAAACATCAAAAACATCCAAATATTTGAAAAAATCCATCCGCCTCATCTCGCTTGCACCCGCAATAAACACCATTCATAATAAACCGATCGTCATCATCAACCTTTGGTGAAATAGTTAGAAACAAGTCTAGCAGGTTAAAAAGTAAATCTCAAAAGCGTCAAGTCTCAAGTCTCAGTCAGTACGTAAACAAGTTGGTCAAGTCTTTGTGTTGATAACCCATCATCCAAACAGTCCCATATCAATCATCTGATAACATCATGTTGTAGGATGAATCCTTCCTACAAGGGGCATTTTTTTATCAGAAAGAACATTTTGGATAAACGAAATGATGTGCCGCCATCCACTAACATGTCCTAGGATGTATCCTTCCTACAATGGGCATTATCTTTTGGTAATAAGTTTTGGTTCTTATCCTTAAAAACATATTCCTTTTTGGTTAGCGGTATTGAAGAACATCAGCTTGTTTGTGTACTTGGTCTTTTTCTTTTGACTTATCTTATTGTGCTCATTCCAAGGACCTCTCGATGATATCCGAACGAAGGATTTAGAGAGATAGGAATGGGGCAACGATCATTATTCTTTTGTCTGTTGTGCTTGTTGGACGTTCTTGTAAAATAACTTGGCGAATACTTGCTTTGTTAGGTACGCCCTAGCAAGGTTTCCATATGTCAAGTGTGAACAAGAATACTCCTATCTATTTGTTGAGTCAAAGTCCATCACACTAAGTACAGCACCATCCTGGTCCTTTATACCTTGATGCATCGTGCTTAGGCGTGTTATCAAAACATAAAGTAAGTGACCCTTTGAAAATCCCAATCCTTGATAAGCAAATCACCCATCTATCATCATCATCATCATCTCTCATAATCATGGACTTGTTGGATCCTCTTGTCATATCTGATTTCCACGCTAACATCATGCATCCATCCTGCATCCATCATACATCCATATCACATATCATTCATATCATACATAATAGGAAACATCGATCATTTCACATACATTGCATTTGCATCATCATCATAATATAGATCTATTAGTCTAAGCATCTACATAAATCATCCGTTGCATAATCATAGCATATCACATCATCCATCTCATCCATCTCATATCATATCATCATTTAAGTTATTTAGAATAATATAGATTTGTTATTCTAAGCATCTTGAAATCATCTCATTTGCATCGTCATCCATAACCACCCATTTTGAACCTCTTTATCGCCGCTGTAGATCGACTCCTCAAATCTTTTCGCCGATTCTCGAGGGGCAATGTACCGTACTTTCACCGGGCATCCAAAATCAACAGAATTTTTTGATTTTGATCACAGAAGTTTATTCTTTGAACCAACGCAAGTACATTGCTTCAAAGAGGGGCAAAATGTAGACATGCAAAATTTACATTCTGCATTTGATCGGGTTCATTCATCAACTGAACTAGATGTTGCATTAGATCCATTCATCACCTTCATCCATTTAAATAATCTCATTGCCTAAGGTTATTTATTTAAAATCAAATGAGCATTATCATCAATCTTTTAAAAAAAAAAAAAAAAGCCATTTAAATCAAATCCTAAATCATATTCCATCATTTTCTCGATTTAAATAAATCACTATCAAAAATCTTGAAAGCTTCAATTTATCAAATTAGGGGCATTAAATCAGCATAATCATCATCATCTAATCTCCGATCTAATGCTAATCCCATCCCACTTGCATTTTCCAGGATCTAGCCACTTGCACAATAAATCAATTTCAATACCACAAAACCATCTCCACATGGCATTTATTGCTATTTTTCTTGTCCCCCTCTCAAAATTTATTGCAAATTTGAATTCAAAATTTCCCCCTCTTGGGCACTCTTCCCAAATCTTGCACAACCATTGACCAATCACCATTTGACAAGTGTCCTTCTTTCATTGGTCCAATCTTAGTCCCACATTGGTCCCTCTTCAACACTTAGCATTTTGAAAATCTATAAAATAGGGCCTTCATTCTCATTCAGGGATCCACAATTTTATGCAAGGTTACTCTCTTGGTTTGAGAAATAAACTTGTGTTCATCTCCATTGCACTTCATCATCTTGAGCTTTTTATCAAGGATTGGGAAAGAGTCACTAGCACATGTGACACCAATCCACTATGGAATAGGTAACTTGTGATTGCTTTCATGATGCTTGTAACTCTCTTTCATCCTTTTATGGCATGTTTTAAGCATTTTTCAAGATATTTCATAGGAGTTTGCTTTGGTAGATTTGTAGAATGCTAACCCTTGTTTGAAGATAGTGTTTGCAGATTTTGAAAAGCATGCTCACACCAACGATATGCAATAATAGAAAATCAGACACCCAGATCAAAAGTTATGGCCCCGCGAAGTTGGTCCTCTAAAAAGTGAATTTCATAAAAATTTCTTCCTAGGCCAGAAATCAATCGGCGGGACTTTTGGTGCCAAAACAAAAAAGGGGAAATTTGAACTTTCTAGAACATTCTAGGGCGGTTATTGGGGAAAAATAAAAAGGGGTTAAGTGGGGGGTGTAGAAGGGGCTCTGATAGTTCAGATTTTGGTTCTGAATAGTAGATTTTCTTTTCAGAGTTAATTTTGTTGTAATGAATCAAGCCCATGAGGTTGTAGCATGTAAGTTTTGAACTGTGAATTTAATTCTGTACACTTGCTTGATGTTCCAATCACCATCAATTGATAGCCAGTCTCAACTCAATCACGCATCTTCATCAATTGCATTGTATCACTTCCAAATTTCTCACACATGCACTCAATGCAACTCACATTAATACTCACTCCCATACACAGATAATATTCACCTTTCATATCTACTAGCGACTTCCTTGAAATCATCTAGTTTGAGATATCCAGTACTTCTAACATCAAAATAACTAACAGTTATAGTTCTAGTTCTGACATTAAATCAGATTTAAGCTTCCAAAACTATATGAAAATAGTTCATGCAGAGTTTTAAATTATAAGATATTTGAATGAAAAAAAATTTATAAATCAATTACAATACTAAAATTTACATATTGCCTATTGTTCTGCTTCTTATTTGAAAATGATTAAATTTGCACTACATGTTTTAATGATATTGATTGTATTGTATAGCTACCCATACTCAACCATATCTTGTGTCAGTGTAACTTTCAATTTATTCCATGTGTACCTTATTTAGAAGGATTCAATCCCTTTCTGTTGCAATGAAGTTAAGCAGTTGAATTCAACAATCAAAAGAAAATGTGTAAGGAAACATGTAGTAGAGGTTGTATGCAGATGCGGGCACAATTATTGATATCGATTGGAATCATTAAAAAAAACTTTCTAGGTTTTGCAAAGTTAAGCTTCAAGTTCCTGTTTTTCTCAACACGGATTGCTCACGTTAAGTGTAAATGATTTTTAGTTATTTAATTTTGATGTAGGAGCATCCAGCAGTGTAGGGAAATCTTGCATCACCCAAAAAAAATATTTAGATAATTTAATTTAGTTGTTTTGAGTTCCATGATGGCACTTAAGGGGTATAAGATTGTCAGCCATCAAAAATAGCGAAAAATGGGAACATACTATTTTTAGTAACTTGGTCTAAAACAAAGTTTGTATGCTCTGTTTGAAGATAGTGTTTGCAGATTTTGAAAAGCATGCCTTCACACCAAAGATATACAATAATAGAAAATCGAACACCCAGATTAAAAGATATGGCCTCGCAATGTTGGTCCTCTAAAAAGTGAATTTCATAAAAAATACTTCCTAAGTCAGAAATCAAATAGTGGATCTTTTGGCGCTAAAGTAAAAGGGGGAATTTGAACTTTCTAGAACATTCTAGGGCTGCTATTGGGAAAAATAAAAAGGGTTAAGTGGGGGTTGTAGAAGGCTCGATAGTTCAGATTTTGGTTCTCATTAGTAGATTTTCTTCAGAGTTAATTTTGTTGTAATGAATCAAGCCCATGAGGTTGTAGCATGTAAGTTTTGAATCAGAATTTAATTTTCTAAAAAAATAATTGCTCGATGTCCCACCACCATCAATTGATAGCTAGTTCCCACCACCATAGACTATCAATTGCTTTGTATCACTTCCAAATTTCTCACATGTGCACTCAATGCAACTCACGTTAATACTCACTCGCATACATAGATATTATTCACCTTTCATATCTGCTAGCGACTTCCTCGAAATCATCTAGTTTGAGATATCCAGTAGTTCTAACATCGAAATAACTAATAGTTATAGTTCCAATTCTAACATAAAATAAGATTTAAGCTTCCAAAACTATATGAAAACAATTCATGCAGAGTTTTAAACTATAAGATATTGAATGAAAAATTTCTATAAATCAATTACACTACTAAAATTTACATATTGCTCATTGTTCTTGTTTTTTATTTGAAAATGATTAAATCTATACATGTTTTAATGATATTGATTGTATTGTATAGCTGCTCATACTCAGCCATATCTTGTGGCATTGTAACTTTGTATTTGTTCCATGTGCACCTTATTTAGAAGGATTCAAGCCGTTTCTGTTGCAATGAAGTTAAGTAGTTGAACTCAACACTCAAAGGAAAACATGTAAGGAAACATGTAGTAGACGTTGTATGTAGATGCAGGCACAATTATTGATATCGATTGGAATAATGCAAGAAAACTTTCTAGGTTTTGCAAAGTTAAGCTTCTAGTTCCTATTTTTCTCAACATGGATTGCTCACGGTAAGTGTAAATGATTTTTAGTTATTTAATTTTGATGTAGGACCATCCAACGGTGTAGGGCAATCTTGCATCACCCAAAAAAATTGTTTTCTTTATTTTCTTTAGTTGTTTTGAGTTCCATGATGGCACTTAAAGGGTATAAGACTGTCAAGCATCAAAAATAGCGAAAATGAGCACTTACTATTTTTAGTAAGCTGGCCTAAACAGTTTGTATGCCCTTTGTTTGAAGATATGTTTGCAGATTTTGGCAAAAGCATGCTCCACACCAACCATATGGCCAATAGAAAACTCATTAACTGCATCAGTTATGGCCCCGCCGGTTGGTCCTCTGCAAAAAGTGAATTTCATAAAATTCTCTTCCTATAGGCCGTAAATCAATCGGCGGGACTTTTGGTGCCAAAACAAAAAAGGGGAAATTTGAACTTTCTAGAACATTCTAGGGCGGTTATTGGGGAAAAATAAAAAGGGGTTAAGTGGGGGTTGTAGAAGGGGCTCTGATAGTTCAGATTTTGGTTCTCAATAGTAGATTTTCTTTTCAGAGTTAATTTTGTTGTAATGAATCAAGCCCATGAGGTTGTAGCATGTAAGTTTTGAATCTGTAATTTAATTTTCTAAAAATAATTGCTTGATGTTCCACCACCATCAATTGATAGCTAGTTCCCACCACCACAGACTATCAATTGCATTGTATCACTTCCAAATTTCTCACACATGCACTCAATGCAACTCACATTAATACTCACTCCCATACACAGATAATATTCACCTTTCATATCTACTAGCGACTTCCTTGAAATCATCTAGTTTGAGATATCCAGTACTTCTAACATCAAAATAACTAACAGTTATAGTTCCAGTTCTGACATTAAATCATATTTAAGCTTCCAAAACTATATGAAAATAGTTCATGCAGAGTTTTAAATTATAAGATATTGAATGAAAAAATTCTATAAATCAATTACAATACTAAAATTTACATATTGCTCATTGTTCTTGTTTCTTATTTGAAAATGATTAAATTTGCACTACATGTTTTAATGATATTGATTGTATTGTATAGCTACCCATACTCAACCATATCTTGTGTCATTGTAACTTTCAATTTATTCCATGTGTACCTTATTTAGAAGGATTCAATCCCTTTCTGTTGCAATGAAGTTAAGCAGTTGAATTCAACAATCAAAAGAAAATGTGTAAGGAAACATGTAGTAGAGGTTGTATGCAGATGCGGGCACAATTATTGATATCGATTGGAATCATTAAAAAAAACTTTCTAGGTTTTGCAAAGTTAAGCTTCAAGTTCCTGTTTTTCTCAACACGGATTGCTCACGTTAAGTGTAAATGATTTTTAGTTATTTAATTTTGATGTAGGAGCATCCAGCAGTGTAGGGAAATCTTGCATCACCCAAAAAAAAATATTTAGATAATTTAATTTAGTTGTTTTGAGTTCCATGATGGCACTTAAGGGGTATAAGATTGTCAGCCATCAAAAATAGCGAAAAATGGGAACATACTATTTTTAGTAACTTGGTCTAAACAGGCTTGTATGCCCTTGTTTGAAGATAGTGTTTGCAGATTTTGAAAAGCATGCTCACACCAACGATATGCAATAATAGAAAATCAGACACCCAGATCAAAAGTTATGGCCCCGCGAAGTTGGTCCTCTAAAAAGTGAATTTCATAAAAATTTCTTCCTAGGCCAGAAATCAATCGGCGGGACTTTTGGTGCCAAAACAAAAAAGGGGAAATTTGAACTTTCTAGAACATTCTAGGGCGGTTATTGGGGAAAAATAAAAAGGGGTTAAGTGGGGGTTGTAGAAGGGGCTCTGATAGTTCAGATTTTGGTTCTGAATAGTAGATTTTCTTTTCAGAGTTAATTTTGTTGTAATGAATCAAGCCCATGAGGTTGTAGCATGTAAGTTTTGAATCTGTAATTTAATTTTCTAAAAATAATTGCTTGATGTTCCACCACCATCAATTGATAGCTAGTTCCCACCACCACAGACTATCAATTGCATTGTATCACTTCCAAATTTCTCACACATGCACTCAATGCAACTCACATTAATACTCACTCCCATACACAGATAATATTCACCTTTCATATCTACTAGCGACTTCCTTGAAATCATCTAGTTTGAGATATCCAGTACTTCTAACATCAAAATAACTAACAGTTATAGTTCCAGTTCTGACATTAAATCATATTTAAGCTTCCAAAACTATATGAAAATAGTTCATGCAGAGTTTTAAATTATAAGATATTGAATGAAAAAATTCTATAAATCAATTACAATACTAAAATTTACATATTGCTCATTGTTCTTGTTTCTTATTTGAAAATGATTAAATTTGCACTACATGTTTTAATGATATTGATTGTATTGTATAGCTACCCATACTCAACCATATCTTGTGTCATTGTAACTTTCAATTTATTCCATGTGTACCTTATTTAGAAGGATTCAATCCCTTTCTGTTGCAATGAAGTTAAGCAGTTGAATTCAACAATCAAAAGAAAATGTGTAAGGAAACATGTAGTAGAGGTTGTATGCAGATGCGGGCACAATTATTGATATCGATTGGAATCATTAAAAAAAACTTTCTAGGTTTTGCAAAGTTAAGCTTCAAGTTCCTGTTTTTCTCAACACGGATTGCTCACGTTAAGTGTAAATGATTTTTAGTTATTTAATTTTGATGTAGGAGCATCCAGCAGTGTAGGGAAATCTTGCATCACCCAAAAAAAAATATTTAGATAATTTAATTTAGTTGTTTTGAGTTCCATGATGGCACTTAAGGGGTATAAGATTGTCAGCCATCAAAAATAGCGAAAAATGGGAACATACTATTTTTAGTAACTTGGTCTAAACAGGCTTGTATGCCCTTGTTTGAAGATAGTGTTTGCAGATTTTGAAAAGCATGCTCACACCAACGATATGCAATAATAGAAAATCAGACACCCAGATCAAAAGTTATGGCCCCGCGAAGTTGGTCCTCTAAAAAGTGAATTTCATAAAAATTTCTTCCTAGGCCAGAAATCAATCGGCGGGACTTTTGGTGCCAAAACAAAAAAGGGGAAATTTGAACTTTCTAGAACATTCTAGGGCGGTTATTGGGGAAAAATAAAAAGGGGTTAAGTGGGGGTTGTAGAAGGGGCTCTGATAGTTCAGATTTTGGTTCTGAATAGTAGATTTTCTTTTCAGAGTTAATTTTGTTGTAATGAATCAAGCCCATGAGGTTGTAGCATGTAAGTTTTGAATCTGTAATTTAATTTTCTAAAAATAATTGCTTGATGTTCCACCACCATCAATTGATAGCTAGTTCCCACCACCACAGACTATCAATTGCATTGTATCACTTCCAAATTTCTCACACATGCACTCAATGCAACTCACATTAATACTCACTCCCATACACAGATAATATTCACCTTTCATATCTACTAGCGACTTCCTTGAAATCATCTAGTTTGAGATATCCAGTACTTCTAACATCAAAATAACTAACAGTTATAGTTCCAGTTCTGACATTAAATCATATTTAAGCTTCCAAAACTATATGAAAATAGTTCATGCAGAGTTTTAAATTATAAGATATTGAATGAAAAAATTCTATAAATCAATTACAATACTAAAATTTACATATTGCTCATTGTTCTTGTTTCTTATTTGAAAATGATTAAATTTGCACTACATGTTTTAATGATATTGATTGTATTGTATAGCTACCCATACTCAACCATATCTTGTGTCATTGTAACTTTCAATTTATTCCATGTGTACCTTATTTAGAAGGATTCAATCCCTTTCTGTTGCAATGAAGTTAAGCAGTTGAATTCAACAATCAAAAGAAAATGTGTAAGGAAACATGTAGTAGAGGTTGTATGCAGATGCGGGCACAATTATTGATATCGATTGGAATCATTAAAAAAAACTTTCTAGGTTTTGCAAAGTTAAGCTTCAAGTTCTGTTTTTTCTCAACGCGGATTGCTCCGTTAAGTGTAAATGAGATTTTTAGTTATTTAATTTTGATGTAGGGCATCCAGTATTGTAAGAAATCTTGCATCTTAAAAAAAATATTTAGATAATTTAATTTAGTTGTTTTGAGTTCCATATTGGCACTTAAGGGGTATAGGGTTTAATGCGACCATCAAAAATAGCGAAAAATGGGAACATACTATTTTTAGTAACTTGGTCTAAAGCGGTGTATGCCCTTGTTTGAAGATAGTGTTCGCAGTTTTGAAAGCATGCTCCTGCTTGATATGCAATAATAGCAAATCAAACACCCAGATCAAAAGTTATGGCCCTGTGAAGTTCATCCTCTAAAAAGCGAATTTCATAAAAAAATCTTCCTAGACCATAAATCAATCGGCGGGACTTTTGGTGCCAAAACAAAAAAGGGGAAATTTGAACTTTCTAGAACATTCTAGGGCGGTTATTGGGGAAAAATAAAAAGGGGTTAAGTGGGGGTTGTAGAAGGGGCTCTGATAGTTCAGATTTTGGTTCTCAATAGTAGATTTTCTTTTCAGAGTTAATTTTGTTGTAATGAATCAAGCCCATGAGGTTGTAGCATGTAAGTTTTGAATCTGTAATTTAATTTTCTAAAAATAATTGCTTGATGTTCCACCACCATCAATTGATAGCTAGTTCCCACCACCACAGACTATCAATTGCATTGTATCACTTCCAAATTTCTCACACATGCACTCAATGCAACTCACATTAATACTCACTCCCATACACAGATAATATTCACCTTTCATATCTACTAGCGACTTCCTTGAAATCATCTAGTTTGAGATATCCAGTACTTCTAACATCAAAATAACTAACAGTTATAGTTCCAGTTCTGACATTAAATCATATTTAAGCTTCCAAAACTATATGAAAATAGTTCATGCAGAGTTTTAAATTATAAGATATTGAATGAAAAAATTCTATAAATCAATTACAATACTAAAATTTACATATTGCTCATTGTTCTTGTTTCTTATTTGAAAATGATTAAATTTGCACTACATGTTTTAATGATATTGATTGTATTGTATAGCTACCCATACTCAACCATATCTTGTGTCATTGTAACTTTCAATTTATTCCATGTGTACCTTATTTAGAAGGATTCAATCCCTTTCTGTTGCAATGAAGTTAAGCAGTTGAATTCAACAATCAAAAGAAAATGTGTAAGGAAACATGTAGTAGAGGTTGTATGCAGATGCGGGCACAATTATTGATATCGATTGGAATCATTAAAAAAAACTTTCTAGGTTTTGCAAAGTTAAGCTTCAAGTTCCTGTTTTTCTCAACACGGATTGCTCACGTTAAGTGTAAATGATTTTTAGTTATTTAATTTTGATGTAGGAGCATCCAGCAATGTAGGGAAATCTTGCATCACCCAAAAAAAAATATTTAGATAATTTAATTTAGTTGTTTTGAGTTCCATGATGGCACTTAAGGGGTATAAGATTGTCAGCCATCAAAAATAGCGAAAAATGGGAACATACTATTTTTAGTAACTTGGTCTAAACAGGCTTGTATGCCCTTGTTTGAAGATAGTGTTTGCAGATTTTGAAAAGCATGCTCACACCAACGATATGCAATAATAGAAAATCAGACACCCAGATCAAAAGTTATGGCCCCGCGAAGTTGGTCCTCTAAAAAGTGAATTTCATAAAAATTTCTTCCTAGGCCAGAAATCAATCGGCGGGACTTTTGGTGCCAAAACAAAAAAGGGGAAATTTGAACTTTCTAGAACATTCTAGGGCGGTTATTGGGGAAAAATAAAAAGGGGTTAAGTGGGGGTTGTAGAAGGGGCTCTGATAGTTCAGATTTTGGTTCTCAATAGTAGATTTTCTTTTCAGAGTTAATTTTGTTGTAATGAATCAAGCCCATGAGGTTGTAGCATGTAAGTTTTGAATCTGTAATTTAATTTTCTAAAAATAATTGCTTGATGTTCCACCACCATCAATTGATAGCTAGTTCCCACCACCACAGACTATCAATTGCTTTGTATCACTTCCAAATTTCTCACGCATGCACTCAATGCAACTCACATTAATACTCACTCCATACACACATATATTATTCACCTTTCATATCTACTAGCGACTTCCTCGAAATCATCTAGTTTGAGATATCCAGTACTTCTAACATCAAAATAACTAACAGTTATAGTTCCAGTTCTGACATTAAATCATATTTAAGCTTCCAAAACTATATGAAAATAGTTCATGCAGAGTTTTAAATTATAAGATATTGAATGAAAAAATTCTATAAATCAATTACAATACTAAAATTTACATATTGCTCATTGTTCTTGTTTCTTATTTGAAAATGATTAAATTTGCACTACATGTTTTAATGATATTGATTGTATTGTATAGCTACCCATACTCAACCATATCTTGTGTCATTGTAACTTTCAATTTATTCCATGTGTACCTTATTTAGAAGGATTCAATCCCTTTCTGTTGCAATGAAGTTAAGCAGTTGAATTCAACAATCAAAAGAAAATGTGTAAGGAAACATGTAGTAGAGGTTGTATGCAGATGCGGGCACAATTATTGATATCGATTGGAATCATTAAAAAAAACTTTCTAGGTTTTGCAAAGTTAAGCTTCAAGTTCCTGTTTTTCTCAACATGGATTGCTCACGTTAAGTGTAAATGATTTTTAGTTATTTAATTTTGATGTAGGAGCATCCAGCAGTGTAGGGAAATCTTGCATCACCCAAAAAAAAATATTTAGATAATTTAATTTAGTTGTTTTGAGTTCCATGATGGCACTTAAGGGGTATAAGATTGTCAGCCATCAAAAATAGCGAAAAATGGGAACATACTATTTTTAGTAACTTGGTCTAAACAGGCTTGTATGCCCTTGTTTGAAGATAGTGTTTGCAGATTTTGAAAGCATGCTCACTGCTTGATATGCAATAATAGAAAATCGGACACCGGATCAAAGTTATGGCCCAGTTGGTCCTCTAAAAGTGAATTTCATAAGAATTTCTTCCTAGGCGAGAAATCAATGGTGGGACTTTGGTTACCAAAACAAAAAGGAAATTTGAACTTTCTAAGGCATTCTAGAGGTTATTGGGAAAAATAAAAAGGGTTAAGTGGGGGTTGTAGAAGGGGCTCACGATGGATTCAGTTACAGTTGCGAATAGTAGATTTTCTTTTGAGTTAATTTTGTTGTAATGAATCAAGCCCATGAGGTTTGTAGCATGTAAGTTTTGAATGCAGTAATTTAATTTTCTTCAAAAATAATTTGCTTGGTGTCCCACCGTCATCAATTGATAGGAAGTTCCCACCACCACAGACTGTCAATTGCTTACTATCACTTCCAAAGTTCTCACACCTGCACTCAATGCAACTCACATTAATACTCACTCCCATACACAAATATTATTCACCTTTCATATATTCTAGCGACTTCCTCAAAATCATCTAGTTTGAGATATTCAGTAGTTCTAACATCGAAATAGCTAATAGTTATAGTTCTAGCTTTGACATCAAATAAGATTTAAGCTTCCAAAACTATATGAAAATAGTTCATGGAGAGGTTTAAACTATGAGATATTGAATGAAAATATTCTATAAATCAATTACAATACTAAAATTTACATATTGCTCATTGTTCTTGTTTTTTATTTGAAAATGATTAAATTTGTACTACATGTTTTAATGATATTGATTGTATTGTATAGCTTCTCATACTCAGCCATATCTTGTGGCATTGTAACTTTGGATTGTTCCATGTACAACTTATTAGAAGGATTCAAGCCCTTTCTATTACAATGAAGTTAAGTAGTTGAATTCAACAATCAAAGGAAAATGTGGAAGGAAACATGTAGTAGAAGTTGTATGCAGATGTGGGCACAATTATTGATATCAATTGGAATAATGCAAAAAAATTCTAGGTTTTGCAAAGTTAAGCTTCTAGTTCCTATTTTTCTCAACACGGATTGCTCATGGTAAGTGTAAATGATTTTTAGTTATTTAATTTTGATGCAAGAGCATCCAATGATGTAGGGAAATATTGCATCACCCAAAAATATTTTTTTCTTTATATTATTTAGTTGTTTTGAGTTCCATGATGGCACTTAAGGGGTATAAGATTGTCAGCCATCAAAAATAGCGAAAAATGGGAACATACTATTTTTAGTAACTTGGTCTAAACAGGCTTGTATGCCCTTGTTTGAAGATAGTGTTTGCAGATTTTGAAAAGCATGCTCACACCAACGATATGCAATAATAGAAAATCAGACACCCAGATCAAAAGTTATGGCCCCGCGAAGTTGGTCCTCTAAAAAGTGAATTTCATAAAAATTTCTTCCTAGGCCAGAAATCAATCGGCGGGACTTTTGGTGCCAAAACAAAAAAGGGGAAATTTGAACTTTCTAGAACATTCTAGGGCGGTTATTGGGGAAAAATAAAAAGGGGTTAAGTGGGGGTTGTAGAAGGGGCTCTGATAGTTCAGATTTTGGTTCTGAATAGTAGATTTTCTTTTCAGAGTTAATTTTGTTGTAATGAATCAAGCCCATGAGGTTGTAGCATGTAAGTTTTGAATCTGTAATTTAATTTTCTAAAAATAATTGCTTGATGTTCCACCACCATCAATTGATAGCTAGTTCCCACCACCACAGACTATCAATTGCATTGTATCACTTCCAAATTTCTCACACATGCACTCAATGCAACTCACATTAATACTCACTCCCATACACAGATAATATTCCACCTTTCATATCTACTGGCGACTTCCTTGGGAATCATCTAGTTTGGGATATCGATTAGCTTCTAACATCAAAATAACTAGGTTATAGTTCGAGTTCTGACATTAAATCATATTTAAGCTGAAACTATGAAAATAGTTCAAAATAGGAGGAGTTTTAAAGTGCAAGATATTGAATGAAAAATTCTATAAAATCAATTCTGACACACTAAAATTTTTGCTCATTATTTCTTGTTTCTTATTTGAAAATGATTAAATTTGCACTACATGTTTTAATGATATTGATTGTATTGTATAGCTACCCATACTCAACCATATCTTGTGTCATTGTAACTTTCAATTTATTCCATGTGTACCTTATTTAGAAGGATTCAATCCCTTTCTGTTGCAATGAAGTTAAGCAGTTGAATTCAACAATCAAAAGAAAATGTGTAAGGAAACATGTAGTAGAGGTTGTATGCAGATGCGGGCACAATTATTGATATCGATTGGAATCATTAAAAAAAACTTTCTAGGTTTTGCAAAGTTAAGCTTCAAGTTCCTGTTTTTCTCAACACGGATTGCTCACGTTAAGTGTAAATGATTTTTAGTTATTTAATTTTGATGTAGGAGCATCCAGCAGTGTAGGGAAATCTTGCATCACCCAAAAAAAAATATTTAGATAATTTAATTTAGTTGTTTTGAGTTCCATGATGGCACTTAAGGGGTATAAGATTGTCAGCCATCAAAAATAGCGAAAAATGGGAACATACTATTTTTAGTAACTTGGTCTAAACAGGCTTGTATGCCCTTGTTTGAAGATAGTGTTTGCAGATTTTGAAAAGCATGCTCACACCAACGATATGCAATAATAGAAAATCAGACACCCAGATCAAAAGTTATGGCCCCGCGAAGTTGGTCCTCTAAAAAGTGAATTTCATAAAAATTTCTTCCTAGGCCAGAAATCAATCGGCGGGACTTTTGGTGCCAAAACAAAAAAGGGGAAATTTGAACTTTCTAGAACATTCTAGGGCAGTTATTGGGGAAAAATAAAAAGGGGTTAAGTGGGGGTTGTAGAAGGGGCTCTGATAGTTCAGATTTTGGTTCTGAATAGTAGATTTTCTTTTCAGAGTTAATTTTGTTGTAATGAATCAAGCCCATGAGGTTGTAGCATGTAAGTTTTGAATCTGTAATTTAATTTTCTAAAAATAATTGCTTGATGTTCCACCACCATCAATTGATAGCTAGTTCCCACCACCACAGACTATCAATTGCATTGTATCACTTCCAAATTTCTCACACATGCACTCAATGCAACTCACATTAATACTCACTCCCATACACAGATAATATTCACCTTTCATATCTACTAGCGACTTCCTTGAAATCATCTAGTTTGAGATATCCAGTACTTCTAACATCAAAATAACTAACAGTTATAGTTCCAGTTCTGACATTAAATCATATTTAAGCTTCCAAAACTATATGAAAATAGTTCATGCAGAGTTTTAAATTATAAGATATTGAATGAAAAAATTCTATAAATCAATTACAATACTAAAATTTACATATTGCTCATTGTTCTTGTTTCTTATTTGAAAATGATTAAATTTGCACTACATGTTTTAATGATATTGATTGTATTGTATAGCTACCCATACTCAACCATATCTTGTGTCATTGTAACTTTCAATTTATTCCATGTGTACCTTATTTAGAAGGATTCAATCCCTTTCTGTTGCAATGAAGTTAAGCAGTTGAATTCAACAATCAAAAGAAAATGTGTAAGGAAACATGTAGTAGAGGTTGTATGCAGATGCGGGCACAATTATTGATATCGATTGGAATCATTAAAAAAAACTTTCTAGGTTTTGCAAAGTTAAGCTTCAAGTTCCTGTTTTTCTCAACACGGATTGCTCACGTTAAGTGTAAATGATTTTTAGTTATTTAATTTTGTTGATGTAAAGGCATCGGCGGTGTAAGAAATCTTGCATACCAAAAAATATTTAGATAATTTAATTTAGTTGTTTTGAGTTCCATGATAGCGCCAAAGTATAAAGATTAGCCGGCCATCAAAATAAAAAATGGGAACATACTATTTTTAATCAGCAGTCTCATGGGCTTATGCCCTTGTTTGAAGATGTTTGCAGATTTTTGAAAAGCATCACTCACATAGCGATATGCAATAATAGAAAATCAGACACCCGGATCAAAAGTTATGGCCCTGCGAAGTTGACCCTCTAAAAAGTGAATTTCATTAAAATTTCTTCCTAAGCCAGAAATCAAACGATGAGACTTTTAGTGCCAAAACAAAAGGGAAATTTGAACTTTCTAGAACATTCTAGAGGCGGTTATTGAGGAAAATAAAAGGGAGTTAAGGAAGTAAGGAGGGTTGTAGAAGGGAGACTCGATAGTTCAGATTTTGGTTACGAATAGTAGTTTCTTTTGAGGTTAATTTGTTGTAATGAATCAAACCCCATGAGGGTTGCTTGGCATGTAAGTTTTGAATCACAATAATTTAATTTTCTAAAATAATTGCTTGATGTTCCACCATCAGTGTTAGCTAGTTCCCACCACCACCCGGACTATCAATTTGCATTGTATCACTTCCAAATTTCTCACACATGCACTCAATGCAACTCACATTAATACTCACTCCCATACACAGATAATATTCACCTTTCATATCTACTAGCGACTTCCTTGAAATCATCTAGTTTGAGATATCCAGTACTTCTAACATCAAAATAACTAACAGTTATAGTTCTAGTTCTGACATTAAATCAGATTTAAGCTTCCAAAACTATATGAAAATAGTTCATGCAGAGTTTTAAATTATAAGATATTGAATGAAAAAATTCTATAAATCAATTACAATACTAAAATTTACATATTGCTCATTGTTCTTGTTTCTTATTTGAAAATGATTAAATTTGCACTACATGTTTTAATGATATTGATTGTATTGTATAGCTACCCATACTCAACCATATCTTGTGTCATTGTAACTTTCAATTTATTCCATGTGTACCTTATTTAGAAGGATTCAATCCCTTTCTGTTGCAATGAAGTTAAGCAGTTGAATTCAACAATCAAAAGAAAATGTGTAAGGAAACATGTAGTAGAGGTTGTATGCAGATGCGGGCACAATTATTGATATCGATTGGAATCATTAAAAAAAACTTTCTAGGTTTTGCAAAGTTAAGCTTCAAGTTCCTGTTTTTCTCAACACGGATTGCTCACGTTAAGTGTAAATGATTTTTAGTTATTTAATTTTGATGTAGGAGCATCCAGCAGTGTAGGGAAATCTTGCATCACCCAAAAAAAAATATTTAGATAATTTAATTTAGTTGTTTTGAGTTCCATGATGGCACTTAAGGGGTATAAGATTGTCAGCCATCAAAAATAGCGAAAAATGGGAACATACTATTTTTAGTAACTTGGTCTAAACAGGCTTGTATGCCCTTGTTTGAAGATAGTGTTTGCAGATTTTGAAAAGCATGCTCACACCAACGATATGCAATAATAGAAAATCAGACACCCAGATCAAAAGTTATGGCCCCGCGAAGTTGGTCCTCTAAAAAGTGAATTTCATAAAAATTTCTTCCTAGGCCAGAAATCAATCGGCGGGACTTTTGGTGCCAAAACAAAAAAGGGGAAATTTGAACTTTCTAGAACATTCTAGGGCGGTTATTGGGGAAAAATAAAAAGGGGTTAAGTGGGGGTTGTAGAAGGGGCTCTGATAGTTCAGATTTTGGTTCTGAATAGTAGATTTTCTTTTCAGAGTTAATTTTGTTGTAATGAATCAAGCCCATGAGGTTGTAGCATGTAAGTTTTGAATCTGTAATTTAATTTTCTAAAAATAATTGCTTGATGTTCCACCACCATCAATGATAGCTGGATTCCACCACCCTGATTCTCCCGGTCTGCATTGTATCACTTCCAAATTTCTCACACCTGCACTCAATGCAACTCACATTAATACTCACTCCCATACACAAATATTATTCACCTTTCATATATTCTAGCGACTTCCTCAAAATCATCTAGTTTGAGATATTCAGTAGTTCTAACATCAAAATAGCTAATAGTTATAGTTCTAGCTTTGACATCAAATAAGATTTAAGCTTCCAAAACTATATGAAAATAGTTCATGGAGAGGTTTAAACTATGAGATATTGAATGAAAATATTCTATAAATCAATTACAATACTAAAATTTACATATTGCTCATTGTTCTTGTTTTTTATTTGAAAATGATTAAATTTGTACTACATGTTTTAATGATATTGATTGTATTGTATAGCTTCTCATACTCAGCCATATCTTGTGGCATTGTAACTTTGGATTGTTCCATGTACAACTTATTAGAAGGATTCAAGCCCTTTCTATTACAATGAAGTTAAGTAGTTGAATTCAACAATCAAAGGAAAATGTGGAAGGAAACATGTAGTAGAAGTTGTATGCAGATGTGGGCACAATTATTGATATCAATTGGAATAATGCAAAAAAATTCTAGGTTTTGCAAAGTTAAGCTTCCAGTTCCTATTTTTCTCAACACGGATTGCTCATGGTAAGTGTAAATGATTTTTAGTTATTTAATTTTGATGCAAGAGCATCCAATGATGTAGGGAAATATTGGATCACCCAAAAATA